>JAHZMW010004939.1:0-12722 GCA_027743745.1 Alloscopus bannaensis | reverse complement strand
CAAATGCAGACCCATTGCTACTCCTAATATGTGGTGCGTCCAGAGAGGATGCTGCATAAAATTTTGCGAAAGATTAGTAGCAAATATATTAAACCGGTGTTCGAAAGTTGGGAACAATGGGCTGTGTTATTCATTGCAATACACAGTTAAAATTAAAGACACTGTTTCTGCTGCTAATTTTTATATACTTTAAGGTTATCAGACATACACTATGCATAAAGTTTCGTGAACATTATAATAATAATCCAGTAATGTGAACATGAACGAAAAGTGGAGTTCTTGTGACGAAAGGGAGGGGGGTACCTTGTCAAGAACGTATTCTGCAAAGGTGTTTAAAATGAACTATTATTATTTTATTTACAATTCACGTCTTAAGCATTGATGAAAACTCCCCAACGGAACGAAATCTTGAGTTTCAATCAACTTTAGTTTACATAAAAACATACATGAGTGACAAAATTTTGGGGCACTGTGAGAAACTTAGTGAAGCGTTACATTACGTTACGTTACGTAAAAATGAAATGGTAAGAACATGTAAACGAGACTAGTGAAATGTAGTACCAAGGCTGTTTTGGGTGGAAGACGAATGAGGTTGCAGGTCACACAATGTCTCCAACGAAAGCCACAGAATTAACACCGCACTCCAACACACTGACATTCTATTATCAGTACACCTCATTCTCACTTGTGTCACACTAATGCTAAAATATTCATGATCACACACAACTATCAGTTTCAACAGCGTGCAAAACACTCGGAGCTCTCACGTATACGTTCTTTCTCTTTCATTGTGGTTCCTTCGCACTTTGTTATCCGGGAAAGGGACGAGACACGTTTCGTCGCACTTGTAGTTGTATCTAATGTTTACAATGCAAATATTGTGGTAGCGTTATCGATTTTTGAGACAGATTAATAGTACGCTCGTGAAGTTATCATCCCAATTAAAATGAGCCCATCGACATGTTATTTTTTTAGCTTGTTCGTAGTTGCTTGAACTACATTCTCCAAAAAATTATGCCGCTGTAATCTTTATTTACGACAAGTTTGCTTTGTACGGAGCGTTGTTGTCGTTTCAGATGGCAAACCGAGACTGCCAGCTCAGCCCTCGTGGAAGCTGTGTTTGATCGACAAGCAGAACTTTCACTTCCTTCGTTGATGTAGACTGTAGCTCTGCCACTACGTTTTCGAAGGATTCTGGCCAGAAGCAAGTTTTGCCAGAAGCAAGACAACTCTATTAAAATAGGTATACGCGGTCGACAAAAACTAGATTACGATTTTCATAGGTATCAGTTATTATAAAGCACAAAATCTAAATTTTCATTATCGAAAATTCACTTTTAAGAAAACGCATTATAAATTAACTTCTACTTTTTTATACAATCACAAAAAATCCTACAGTCTACATATTTGACTTTGGCATGATCGCAAATTTTGAAATTAAAAAAAAAACGGATTTGTCATTAATATTGGCGTGGCCAATACCATCAAATAGTTACAAAATGTTTTTTGTAGTACGTAAATACGTACATACCTATACACTTTTGTGAGGGCCGTACACGAACGAAACTTTGGGAATTTACTATTTATTTAGTTTCACCAAATGCCTCTAAATAGGCTGCGTACTTTGAGTTGTGAACATTGTTTTTCACTAATTCATTGCAAACTCTTGTGGAGATCCACCCGTAGTTTGCATTTTAAGACTAAATTGATTTGGTAAAGCATTGTGATATGGAAAGATTGATATGTGTCTAACGTATACCTATACGTAATCTGAAGTAATAATATAAATGACTCAGTACATCAAATTCGTTGTCGTTTTTCCACTGAGACCGTTGTAATTTCAGCATGTAACAAAGTACAACTTCAGTTTTTCTCGTACAAATAGCGATGTAATGAGCCGCTTGACCCATTTCTCCTTGAGAAACAAGATAAAATGTGTACTTTATTCGTGTTTGTGCGGGCACCAGAAAAAATATCCATTCGTAATAGCGCCACTTGTTTACATTATAAAACAATTTGTACACAGAGAAAAAGGAAACTTCGGTGAATCGTGGACCCCAACGTAGATCGATTTGTAAAAGTTTCTGAACTTTTATCTCGTTTTTCTCAATACATTATTGGAGACAGTTTGTCTCATCATTTGTTGAAGTGGAAGTGGCTGGCACACAGTGCGCGGACCGGTGTAAGCAAAAAATAAGGGAAAATTTAAAGTTGGAAAAAGTATTGTTTGCTTTTGCTTCTGCACGTACTTTCATGAGATCCCCACCTTGTTGTCCTTATAAACAATTTTGTTGTCTTTCTGCAGGGAAATTGAGACGAGCTAAAAAAGTTCTGCAAATCCAGGGTCGCGGAAAGACAATGCGCCAGGATGATACATAACAAGCACACACTTGAAAGTTTTGTCCCATTCTTCGTCTTCAAAGCTCAAAACATCATCGGTTGGTCGCATACCTTTTGTCAATGTGGGAAAATTTTATTCCTCAACACGCCACTAGTCTTCACGTCAAATGTCGGAGGATTGCGAGAGAACTTCTGTTAAAGTCCACCAAAATAATGAATCACAAATAGGAAATACAGCTTTCTCCAGCACCTCCCATGATTTGTGTTTCTTATGAAAAAATAAGATTGATACTACTTGATAAAATTTTCAAGGTCCATTCCATTCGTGTCTTTGATGCATGTATGCGATATATTTGTGTATATGTATGTTGTATGTATTGTATTGAAGAAAAGGGAATTTCCACAAAAAGAAAGAAAAGGTCATTTACACGGTGAATTGAATTCGACCGTGTCGTTTGATGTGTTTCCGCCTCTGAGGGCTGAGCAAGTAGTGAAGCGAGGCGTCTCACATCATTGCTCGCGTCATGTTGAACACGTGAAATGTAACAAAGACAAGACAACAAGGATTTGATTTGCTTGAACAAGAATATTACACGGTGATCATCACGATCATTTTCTGCTTCCTTGAAATAAAAGCGCTCGGATTGTTTACAGTTGAATTGTTTCTTGATGAGTTAGCAAACAAACTTTTTCAGTTCTTACCAAAGTATGACGTACAAGCGTGAATATGAGATGATCATATTTCAAGATTGCCGAGGAAGATTGAACTATCTTTAGAGATGACATTTTCATGAATCACGTAATGTTTATGCATCACAAATAACAACATGCAACTCAACAATTTTTCTAACATGAAAGCTTGCTTCTACAAAGTACAGACTGTTATGTAGAATTTGGTGTATAAAATTCATAGCATAGTCCATAGTCCATCAGCACCAACACATCTAAAAAGCGTCAAGCCTCGCAACTATCCACAAACAAATTTCCGGACAGGGCGAAGGCAAAATAAAAAGGACAATAAATGTGTTCATATTTGAGAAAGAATCCCTCTGCAATATTTCATTCTAAATTGCTCTGATGGTGATGATGGTACTATGGGATGATGTTTCTTTCTGGATGCCCAAGAACGTCTTCCAGGGTCTGCGAAGATAAACAAAAAGGCTTCTATCTAGAATGATTCATGTGTGTGTCAACTTGTGACGCCAGCACAGTACCCACATTACGTGTACTTCCGTACAAAATCCCAAATTTTACACATGCCGTCATACCGCTTCGAGGTAGGTGGTACGACAATCTGTTTTAAACACGAGCGAGACTGAGGCTTGAGAATGGAAACTAATTTCCGAGACTTGTAAGTAAACACAGTTCACCGGAGTGAGAAAGGGTAAATATTATTTTAGGAGGAGAAATGCGAGAGTGTGAGTTCATGTTGAAAAACAGGATTGTGTGTTTACGGGACATACTCTGTGAGCAGTGAGTCCAGCAACCTCTCATAAGCTAATTACTGGAGAAAGCATCATCATCATCATTAGAAGACAGGCAAGTAAAATGAAAACCGTGTTTGCTTTTTGGTGGAGGGTTGATGTAAATGTGTACCGCTGGAGATACCATCGCGCCAAATTGATGAATGGACTTTTCATTTTCTCTGACTCTTGACTCTTTGCGAGATGAAGTCCTTTGGTTGGGTTTAAGTTGGTTGGTCTGGGTGTACCTGACTGAACAATAGTAAGCAAATGCAAGGTAGCAATTGCTTCCATTAAGTGTAGCCCAACAAGATATTTCAGTTGCTGCGTCAGAAAAACAAGTACTACTTTTGAATTTGAACAAAATTGCAGAGCCAGAGAGACTTGACTTGAATGACTCTCAAAAAACAGAGGACCTCTTTCAATTTTTTCATGCTTATATTCACACTCAAGAGTCGCCGCGAGATATGAGTGGAAAGGAAAATCACGGAAAATGAAGCTAATTACGAGTTTCATCCATTCCACGTATACATTTTATTAAACATTCGAGGGATAGAACAGGTCCAGAAACACAAAATTTGTGGACTCAACTCAGCAATTGTGTCCTGGTTTCACCTGGTTGACCGCAACTGTCGCAAGACCAAAAGAAAATTATGCCATGCTTCCTCTTTTGTGCTGACTCTGCGAAAAGCATTGTAATACACAGGAACTGTAGATTTTAACACAAACCGTAGGACTTAACAAGGTACAAGCAAGGGTTACCAAAAAGTTTGAATTAGATGTGTGTATTTAACCCTAATACTTCTTGCATTGAACCCGATATTTTCTTTTGATCAAAATGAGTCATTCGTCTGGAAATTGAAGGTTACTGCTACACACTGCACCTTTCTTCGGAGTGATCAGCAAAGTTTGGTGCATCGCTTATAGAATATCAACAGGCAAATCACGTATAACAAACAAACTCGAAGTCTACAGTCAGCCCTCTTCACATCATTCCCTCACTTTCCACTCGAGTGACTTCAAAGAGTTTTCAATACTTTCACTTTCCCACTCTTCTCCATTTCTATTTTTGCGGAATCGAGAAACAGGAGTGTACAATCATACATGTACATTAAATTCGTATACTGCTCTAAACACTTTTTTTCGTTTGATATCACCTTTTCTTTTTACGCAATCAATAATTCATGGTTTCTGTACACACTGCACTTCAATGTGAAAGTGGAACAGAGTGTCTACGTGAGCGTACGCAAAGATCATGTTTCCAAATATTTCAGTCCTATTAACCTTCATTCGTGCTTCTTAGGTATTAAGTATACACGTATTCGTTCAAGGTTAGCCCACAGCAGTAAAACCTTTCAAGTCGTTTTGAATTCTCAGAGAATACGAATAGCGATGTTTTTATAAGTGATCAGACAGTTGCATTAAATCCGACTCCGTTTTTCTGCTTTTATTTCATAGCTGTTTGGAAAATGGTGAAAACATTTCTTTCAAATAACCTTAGGTGAGTTAGGTCTCACGTTGTCATATTGTTGAACTACTCGATCAAGTCAGCAATGTGAGCTTGTCAAACTTGAGGATAACGAGTTGTGTCTTCAATTTTCAGACCTTTTCACCTTCGCTTGATTTACTGAAAGTTTGCTGTGCGATGGATTGTAACATTTTCGAAAGAATGGATCCCCCATTGCGGCACACTATTCAAGAATTTCAATAGGAAATTGGCCTTCAAGTGAGAGCTGGGAGTGGGACCCTAACTTTCTCCAGGAAATCTGAGATTTTATGTACAATAATTCGCGAGGGACAAAAAGTGAAAAGCAGAGAGTTTCTGACAGGAAATTCTAAACGGTATAGAACGAAATAAAGTTCGTGAGCGAAAGTTTCTTGTATTTTCGACTTTCTCGTATAACACAGTTTTGTGTTACAGTAGAACACAAAAATTCGTATTGGAAAATGTCTGTTGATTGATACATATTATGTCGTTGATGGGCTGAAACGTCTTTTTGTCCTTGAGCAAAAAACCAGATTTATATTAAAGGTGAAGACAAGTTGAGCGTATGGTTTAAGGCAATTTCGCCACTTCTTCGTCGGGTGTCGGGAATAATATCAACATTATATACAGCTTTAATCCTCTTGTCTGCAAAAGATGTAAAAGACTATTTTGTGATTCGTACCACAGTTGAAATCAGTTGAATTTGTCTAGATACAAAATGCATAATATGTATGTCTCTAGGTTTTGACCAGTTTGGCCATTTCTCACTAATTGCCAATATAGTAAATGTAAGTGTAGGTTTTATATGCTTGGTTTTGCGAATTTTGTTAGTTAACGTGAATATTATTCAGTACTTTTTATCCAGTCAAGAACTTGGAATGGGATCCACATGGAAAAGGATCTTGCTTTGCATTCACCACGCTTATTCTGTCACTAGACTGCTCTTGGTGTCATTTCTCATCATGTTCATTTCAATTTCAACAAATGAAAATATTACGCTACATTACTATATACCCATAGCCTAGTTACATGGGACAGTTAAAACTCAAACTCAACTCAAGGACAGTTTCAGTGACCTCATCCCACTCCAAGGGGTAATTTAAAGAGATTTCATATTCAAAGTGTTTCAGACCAGGCGGTGTACCTTTTATTCATATACTTATAATTCTCTCCATCCAATGGAGTGCTTGTGCTGCAAAGTTTGAGCAGGGCTGTCTACAAAATGTAGAGTGCATTATGCAACAGAGTAGCCAAAAGTGTTGAAACTTTGTAAAGAAGAGAAACACTATTTAACTTTTCAAGAAATGAAATAAGTGTTGTAGTTTTCAGATTGAAGTGATGTTTCAATTAAGAAAACTTAGAAAGACGAAATGCGCAGCTGTAGTAGATGTTTTCATTCCCAACTTTACTCCTAATCGGTTACAGCACACGCGACGAGTACAAAACTTTTGAGCGATAAAATATATTCGAATAAAAATTGAGCTCGCAAACTGTTTTCAATTTGAGGTTGTGAAAACTGGGAAAGGAATATGCATAAAAACATTTGCGAGTGGTAGGAATATTAACTTCGCAATACTTTGTATGATTACTTGATGGCTCTAATCTTCGCATCATATTTCTGGCGTGATTTGTCAGATACGAAGAGAAGGAAATAAAGCAAAAATGAATTTTTATGCACTGTTCCAATTTACCGATCTTGGCGGACTTTGTTTTAATTATTACACACTTGAAGAAAACGGGCTTTGTAGATTGCAGTCGTTTTTGTTGTCGACCGCCCCGATTTCATTTTGCGGAGAGGTTAGAAAAACGATGTACGAACACAAGTAGGGAGAAATACATCCCATTTGTGTGATCTGCATCGTAAAAGTTATAAATCATTCATGAGTGTGATCTTGCGACAAATGAGAAATAGAGGATGGAGAAAGTAAGTGGTTTCTGGCTTTACCCATAAAAGACTGGCAATTTTTCTGGAGAACGAGCGTACGGAGCCTGTATTTTTTGGAGATAAGTGATGACAAGCCTTTATCCTTTCGTAAAACTATTCGTAGGGGCCCTGGGTTTATCGTTTGAATCCCGAGTTTGATGTTCTCCATTTTCCATAAATCCACAAAATAAATAAAATCACAAATGGAGATTTCACGAACTAGCGCCTGTGTGACGGACAAGCAATTTTTATACTGCAATTTTTTTCAGTGAGAACATTGGACCGCATATTCTTCGGGGTGTTGTGTGTTCAGAAGTGAAAACAGTAAAGAAAAATACAGGTACACACACGAAGCATATCGTTAAAACCCTTTTCTGCAATGTTTAACGGTATAAGCAACTTAGAGTTTATCCCGGCAGTCGAATGCGGTTTCAGTTGAAAAAATAGCGAAAAAAGAGACATGGGCAAAATAAATATTGAAATTGAAACTCTATTTGTAAACCAAATTCGACTGTGATAGATCTAGGGAGATTTTTGTTACCAATACGTTAAAGTGAAAACCGCTTCTTTGTTGAGTCAGCTCAAAATGTAATTCCAAAAATGCTGGACTGACGAAGCATAAAATATTACAGCTCGCAAAAAGTGACTCTCCTGTCTTGGCCTATCCGGGTCTAGCATTTTTCTGTCACTGTCAATTCTTGTCTGATTTCTCTCTACTAACGTTTATTAGTAAATCCTGCTTGAGAAAAACACGGGCCTTTTTGCCAATTGTGTTGTGTTCAAAAGCTGAGAGATGGAGGACTTACAGTTTGTGTAAGCATCAAGTTCCATAAAAGTTTTAATGCTACCATTTTATCTTTTGCCGTTCTAAAGACAGCGTCTACTTCAAAGAGGCGCGTCACAAGCGTTTCTTGTCACTGGTGATAAAAAGGCAAATGATGGGAGAAAGTTTAACTACTTTGGCTCATTTTTCTCAAGAAGGAAGATATAAAGCTAGGGTGTTCCCGGTATAATGAGATCTCTGAAAAGGCAGATGAAAAAGTTAAGTAATATTTATTTTAGACAAAAAGATAAAAGCATAATATTATTAAGCTGTCTATATGTATATTCTACCTCTGACAGCCCTCGCCGTATAGGCTTGAGAGTCAACAAAGAGAAAAACAACGCTTACAATTTTTTACTTTGATGTGACTCCGGTAAAAAATGAAGGCAAAAGCGCTTAAACAATTTATGTGTACCTATTCATATTACTGAACAATCTTCACATTTTTCCTGTCACCCCGCTTTGCCAAATGGCACTGAGAAATCCGTGTAGGAAATGGATTCAGACGTGTATTTTGTGTGTTAGCGGCTGCTATATTGAGATTAGTAAATCAAATATTAAGAAAACTCTTTTTGCAAATTCCTGTAAGTTTTACCATGTATATGGTAATTAACTTCAGAACTTTCTCAAGTCGTTCATTCGTTCTTTTTTCATTTGAGTTTATTTTGTAAAAAGGACACAACTTGACTAAAATAATACTTTATTGGATGAAATCGAGGTGGCATCATTGGACAACTTTGGATACTCAATTTTTGGAATTAAGCGGCCTCTTCTCTTTTGCTATCTCTGATCACGAGTTATCCTCCCTGAATACGGAGGCCACCTGCAGACTGCGTGAGGTGTCAGCAGTAACTCGGCTACAATATCTAACTAAAATATCAGACCACATACCACATAAAATATCAAAAGATATTTGCGAGACTCTTGCTCGAAAACGGAAATCAGAGGGCACGTTTCTTGCTGCATAACCCACATCTAAATGACTTTCTCTTTTATGTTTAAAGTGTGGGTTCACGACATTTGAGGAACACAATTTTGATTACCCTTCATTGTGTCAATACTTTGGACTGCTACTTCAATCTTCATACAACGCTTTCTATATAACAATACACGATGAAAATTTACCCACTGACACCATATGGGAGAACACGTAAATATTTTCAACCGCATGGGTTTGGTCCGCCATAAACACGGATGGTTCATTTGGACCCAGATTCCAAATCACCACAAATACCTATTTCATTACACACGACTAGGTCCCCGACGCGAGAAGCATCTACATCCGTACCAATTCGACAACCGAAGCACAATCGGTGAGTCTGTCAGTGAACATTCCATTTTCACACCACTTCTCCGATAGAGTAATGCATTCATGAATTTCACATACTGGGCAATAATTTTTCATGGCTTGTTCTCTTTATTCTACCAGGAAGAATCGTCATTACTTCATCAACACGCTTCGCAAGGGTGAATGGAAGGCTCACAAAACTTGTCCATACCCTCACTCCTAATTCATTGAACATTAATTTTTTACGAATGTCCAATCACTTGTAGGAGTCGTATATGACTCTTTAATAAAAGATCACGACTTGTCATTAATCGCAATTTTCACAGACCACAGAAAAATTGAACCAGTATGACTCTTCTCATAGCTATATCTATAATGGCAACACCATTTGCTACACCGGCAACGCTAGTAGTGACATAGATAAATCAACAACTCTTTAACTTTTTGTCAGTTTATATGCGTATGAGTGCTCTAGAAAGAAACCTCACGACATCCTTTGATCATGTATTAGTACAAGGAACCACGTGAAAGTGTGTTGGCTCCGTGCTTCAACCCATTTTGACACAACTTCAGTTAGTTTCATTTATTCATAGTTTTGGCATGGGGTAATAGTAGCTTGTATTTCACCTTCTGAAAGCTTTCTTCGAACCGGAATGCCTTTATTCATATTACAAATTCCTCTAAAGAACTTGACATCATCACTTCGACATTAGACATTTATCACATTTCATAAAAACTATTTTCTCGTGAAGAGCACACAAAAATCTTTTGTTTTTAGATGATGAATATTTCACTTTTCCATCCAACAAATTTTTGTGACAGTTGACGCAGAGATGTACAACTTTTTAGTGCGACGAGGTTCAGTTACAAGGAAAACGAATATGAAATTTTTTTAGAGAGAGATGTCTGTTTTTGCATATTACGAAAATAGCAGAAAAGCTGCAAACGTTTGAACGGGTTTTTCGCAGAAGAATCCTAAATGTAAATGGTCAAAGGGAAAATTTCGTGTAATAGTTTTATTTGTTTGTGCAGTGAACATGACCTTGTACCCACGCTTTTGTGCATACATTCTAAATATACATATTTACATTGCATATATAGATATTTGCACACTTGTATATACTCAATTCAACTCAGTGTCAACTTGAATATCGCTGAGAGAACATCAAGAGAAAGGGCTCGCAATTTTTATGCGTTCATTTGTAAGACTCGCTCTAGCGTGAAATCACATAGTCTAGTATCAATGTAAAAATATTCTCATTTTCTGTGTCGTTGAGCGCCATCATCTCACAGGACTTTCATGGCGAAAATTATTCAGTAAAAAATGACTTAAATCTTACTGTATGCCTTCTCAAGGTTTTTTGGGCTCGGTTATCAGTTGGGCGACGCAGGCCTTACAGATGCAGGATTTTTTAACCTTTAGTTACATTTCAGTTTTTTCTCACATGAACAAATCCAGTACAAGTGTAAAATGTAGATCGCTGTGTTCGTGAAAGACATTCTTAATAAAACCTTCTTTTTTCGAATTTGATGGAGACTATTCACAAAATACAAAAAGCACATCATCGAAAATGTGTGTAATATAAAACGACGAGCATAATCATTACCCTTTTGTGGTAGGGATCATTCAGTGGATTCAGAAAGAAAGTTTGTAAGAAGAAATGAGATAAATACACAACTGTATATTATACAAAACGTCTGGCTTTCACTGACGTGCAATAATGGACCAACAGTCTGCTGAATTTCACTTCTGTAGTGCTAAACATCTGCATTCGGAACGGTTACTCAAGTTTAACACGGGTGAAATAAATGCACAACTGTTCGTTTGCTCATATAAGCATCACACTGCAAGACAGCCAGCTTGAGACCTTGCAAAAATGACGGCACGCTTGCCGGTTTCTGCTGCTGCCTTATATTTCACTATTCCCCAAAGTACTCCCAATTTATCCATGTACACAAAAATGTAGATTAATTTACGGAATCATCAGTAATTTAGACACAGACAAGCCTTGAGAATTTCCTCACGAAGGAGGCATTATATTCTCAGTTCTCCGTAGGGTCCTGTTTTAGTATTCCGTCTCACAGGGAAGATGCGTCTCATTTTTCATCAGCACACTACTCTTTTTTAAAGCACACTTTGTTTTAAGCACTGCTTTTAAGCATGTTCTCGTGTTACATAAAACTTTATACTCCTTCTCCTTTTCATTGATGTTTCTATTAGTTCTTCTGGTCGATCTTTGCGTAGCTTACAATTATCGTTAGAAAGTCTACGGTAGTCACGTGTTATAGTGAATAGTGAAAGAAAGTGGATTTACAAAAAAAAATTGAGTTTTTTGCCTGCTCGTCTGTTTAAGGATTGAGAGTGAAAGCAGCAATCATGACCATAACGAGGATCTTTTGTTTATAATTTTAAACCTGTTTGTTATTTTTAATTTTTCTGGTGAACATTCACATGTCAAAATACATGTGGTTTTAAAATTTAAAACTGGAATAATAAATAATTCTACGATGGTTAAGCGGATTAATTTATTTAATTTACCAATGTTTCAGTAAAAATACCACCTCTGTATTTCCACAGCACGTCAGAAAATAGGTATGTTTCCTTATGACACACTCTAGTTCAGTTCTTCAAAATAAATGTTTCTTTGTTATGTTCAAACGCTGCTTCTGCGTTGGTGACTAGCTCTGGTTCACACAACAATTAAGTATCCGTCTTGAAGAACGATGTTTGTCATTCCTTTGGTTTGGGTTGTACATAGTGGTGGCTGTGTAAATACCGAAGTAAGTTATTTAGTTTGAACTGATGTGGTTTCGGAGAAGAACAAGGTCTTCAGAATTTTACGACTCCCCCAGGCAGCCCTCCATTCTTTGCCAGTCTTCCAACGTTTCCACTTCCAGAACGCGGTTGAGATTCGAGGACACCTTCTCCGGGCCAAAGCATAAAGGAAATACCTCGACCGAATATTTTAAAGAATGTAATGTAAATCTCTACTGCGTTGTGGCTTCTTCGCAGATAAAGCAAGAAGAACTTCATCAGCTCCAATTTCACCAAGCTCATGCTGACAATAAACTGACCTGTCCCTATGCCATGAACCTTGGGTTTCGTCCATTGTTATTTAACCGAATATCTTGTGAGGATCATTTATTATTTGCTTTCCCCATAAAATGTGTTAGTCGCATTCGCACATTTTCGTGCTTATTTCTGAAGGAATTCACCGGGGACTTCGTGAAAATTGCATTGTAGTATTCCACACCACGGTGGACTTACCATTTCTTACAACAATCTACGACGAGATGATCTCTTCGCTTTTCTCCCATTGCAATTTCACAAGCCGTCTCCGGTTTTTCTTGGCGTGCTGCTTCCCTTCTCAATACTGACGACGACGACGCGTCGTCAC
>JAHZMW010004938.1:0-11055 GCA_027743745.1 Alloscopus bannaensis | reverse complement strand
GCCCTAGCTTAAACACGGATTCATGTATTATGCAAAGTTACTCGGTGCGATAAGCAAGTTCAAATTAAAGCTTCAAATGTGGGATTTATACGGGGACATATCGATGGCACGCAGTGTGTTTTCTGCTGTCAACTTCAGTTCGGACCACTGTTGTCCAAAGTGTGATTTAACGCTTTTACCCTAAAAACCCACAGATACGTATCTCTTGTGCGATATCGTTGAGAAATAAATTCTATTTTCGACATTCTCAGGAAGAATTTGCTTGAAAACTGAAAATAGCACACAACATCACAATATCATTTCTTTTAAAAGAACTCCATATTTCGTAGTACCATTGGCTTTATGCAGGTACGAGTTTTATAGGACAACGCAAATAACCGTGCGTAGCTGTCTCTCTGATAAATTCTATCATTTTTTATTCCTCAAAATCATTTACGCTCGGCTTTCACAGCTTTTGCACTTCCGGTTATTAATCAGACCGTGTGACTGACTACTCCAGCTTCATTATATATAGCACGCAGTTGTATTCAACCCGAAAGGGCTCGTACGAATCCCACACGAATCTCCCATCTATTTCCTTTTTCATCAGTCTCAGTGGAAAAATACTGGATCCTTTTTTCTGTTTGCGTTAGACTTTTATATCTGCTGCTCCGCCTAACACATCCTGTTAAACTGTAAGTATACACTTACTTATATCCAGAGAGCGCAGTGAGATTTCATTTCACGCGACTTTTGCCACACACACAAAGAATTTATAATAATGTCAGACGTGAGCGAGTGGTGGAAAGGATAAATTTGTATGTCTGAAGCTTTTTCGTTGGTTTACCAAAAGAAATAAAGCTCACCCACTCGCTTTTCGACCACAGTAATCAAAATCAGGGTTCCACATCCAAACACCGTCAAACTCCCCAAAAGTAGCCGGAGAGAGAGTGGAGTGAGTGATCAAGACCTTTTAGACCCAGGTTTTTTTTACGAGAGTTTCTATCTCATTACTACTTCCTTGTATTCCAGCTTTCACGAGCGTTCGCTGGTCCGACGGAGGAGGATGGCGTGTGCAGCCAAGTATGCTCACCCATATTTTTAACATCATCTGCGAGCTTTATGCAATCTATAAAAATAACACTTTCAACATATCTTAATGCGCCAACATGTTCCCATCTTATCCCTGACTTTCCCGCAGTCATCATCGGTCAGGGTGTGTACTTCGGTGATTTGCAGGTTAGGACGGGCGATGGTGTTTTTTACGAGTTTCTAAACGGCTTTTACTATCTCCACTGACCATATTCGCGTTGTTGACAATCATGACGATGCAAGGAAATGGTGTATGAACATGGTCATCACATTACTTCACAATGAGTCTTTCCAAACAAGAAGATCTGAGAAAGATGATCCAGCGAGCTTCTTCTGTGCTCTGTTGACTCCCTTTGTTCTCGGCTGGGAAAACACAACGTCACCATCCCACAAGAGATTCCTCGTCGACCACACGACCACGGCTGCAGTAGCACGCTCTAGTTTTTTGGACGAAACCAAACCAACGTTGCAAACACATGCAAACCTTACATCCCAAAAATAACGTCAGCAGTCACACAATCAGGAAGCTTTCACTCATTCTTCTCTCAACAACAGTCAATGTCAGAGATTTTCCTTCTCGTGATATACCCCACAATATGTGTATTACTTAAGTATGTATGTATGTATATGAAAGCAAGTGAAAGCCACCAGTGGAACCGCTAAAACTATCGCGACGTGTGGCGTATCTTGTTGCCTTTTGCAGTGAATGGTATTTTTTGTACTGTGCTGCTGTTCATGATGGCTTGCTGCTATTGAACAAGTATGAGAAGCTGTACGTACGCTTTTTCTCAAAGAGAAAGTCAAGTCCCGTCAAAGCACGGTTCATATAGAGTCGTGGTTTTTGGAGCACAACTCGCCGTTTCATCTGGTTCCCTTTTTGCTGTTTTTCTTTCTTTGAACGTTATATACATAAACATATTATGTGAATATTTTGTATACCTTTTCGCCGAAGAGTTTGAATCCAATGTCTTTTTACATGGAGAAAGTGCAAAAGCTTTTTTCCTTCTCTGCTCATTAACTGGATGCCAATCTTCATCAGATGTAGCACGTCCTCCATTTTTTGTATCTGAAATCTTCTTTTACCGTACAAAATATGGTTGTACACACGGCCTTCTCACCATTGTGTGATGAGGATCATCATTTATTGTTTGCTGTTACGATTTTTACTATGCATCCACCTTCATTATGAAGTGGAAGGTTGTAAAAAACCACAGTGTTAAAGTAAACGTGATTTTCCCGTTTTTTCTTTTATGTTCAGATTATTATTAGTGTATACAGGAGTGAAAGCAAAAATAGACGAGATACACAAAATGTTTGTCGCTTCACACTTGTTTTATCTTCTATTTTCCGTGCCTCATTCTGTAAGAATGGAAACGATGTGAAAAGGCAGTTTCCAATTTTACTTTCTCCAGCATCGCAACTCATCTGTATAGCCTTCGGTCGGGGCTTTCACTTGTTCAAATTCCAATGCTCCGCACTTTTGTATTGGCGAAAATGGTTTCTACTCACAATGTCCTGATGTACTCCCTAATCCAATGCGCAAACGAACGGAAACCTGGTGAGACATATGGGATCCTATTAAACAATACGGGGAGAGCAAGGAAATGGGATTTTGCTACATGAATTACAATCAATGTCCGCAACGCGGGTTAGCGTATGCATAACAGGGTTTGTGTTTAGGATTTGCAACAACCACCGGCACAAAGCAGGAGCGTAAATATCTGTTTTCCTCTCGTAGTTTCCCACATCTACGTTCTCTACCACCAGTGGTGTTTAGAAGAAATCCTTTATGCTCTTGAATGTTGGTAATTCACAAGATGATGATGATGCCGTTGTGAATGAGTGGGCATATATACTTTGATATTCATCGATAGTGGTGTATATAGACAAGGAATAAAAAGCATGCTCGTGAGGGAGCTCAATTATATTATGAAACCTGAGGTTTTCACTATCGACGGACACAAGCTAATCGATCCGTTGGAGAGTAAATGGGACTAGTGTATGCGCACATAGTGCATTTCTTAAATAAAGTTTTTATGATGTCTTCCCAGGAAATCTGTATATAGCTTAACGTTGAGAGGAAAATACCAAGTAGTACAGTGGAAACGTGAGCGACTAGAAGTCAGCATAATGTATCCCAAACTATTCTCAATTTGCAAAGGGATCTGCGAAGAAATATCTGTTTTTTCCAAGTGCTCCTAAAGGTAAGATCGAAAATGGAGATCTTTTCAATTCACAGTCTTTCTGGCTGAGCTCTAAAATTACATGTGTACTTCCTTCTTAACTCAATTTTTGCTCAAAAGTTTGTGAGGGAAAGTCAGGGAGAGGAACAGGTAAAAGCTTGAAAGTGACTTGAGGAAGAGTAGAGAGAAAATGACGATGACTGTGGAAAAGTGGCTGATACACGAGAAAAAGGTGAAAGCATGAGAGAAAAAGAACTCTAAAAAAGAGAGGTAAAACAGAGAGCAAAGGTAGGAGTAGGTGGACTGGTTAGAGAAAGTTCCACTTAGTTATACTTAAGTTATTAGTAGAAGGTATAAGAGCTTGAAAGCATGTCACACTTCTTTCTGTACACGAGTACGTATAAGAACGGTGATGCAAACGAAGAGAGAGAAAAAATCCGATACATCAGTATTCTCTTTGCAAAGTGAAACGTACAACATATTTTTTCCAGAGTTGATAAGATATGCTAAAGATAGGTGATGCATGCTTGTATATTATTCATACAGAATGGTGAGTTTTTTTGTAAGCTATTCCGAAATCAGAAGTAAAGCCGCAGTCAGTTTGGGTATTAATGTCAAACGCGCGAGTAAGAAAATTTGAAGGAGAGCGAATATCATAAAAGTTGCAGTTGTTGGCGGTGTAGATTTGTTCGCGTATTTTACCTTAGAATTAGTGGAGAAGGACATCTTGAATGGCAACCGAGCTCATAGCTGCATAAATATGGATGGAGGAATTTAAGAGTCAGCGAAAATTGTGAGAGTTTCAGTTCATATTAGTGGACTATATATTTGTATAGATACTTATAAAACGTAAGAGGGAAAGTGGCTGAATAAAGCATGTATATTCTAGTAATTTTTTCCTCATCCGTATTTTTCAATGTCTTTTTAGTGAGGCTCACTGCTTTTTCCGGTGAAATCTTATGCATGCATAACTAAATGAAGATATTATGGATGAATGTGAAACGAGGGAGGAAAATGAGAAGACAAAAATATGTACAAGATTTTCTCTTTCTCTTCTGTCTATTCTAAAATGAGAACTCGTTCTGCTCCTCCTGATAATATTACGAATTCCTTTTGAATTCACACGCTCGCATTTCCACGCTGCCTGCTCACAAAATTACAAATGTGAATACCTACTTGGTGAAGCTTCTTTACATATTTGATACAGTTGACAAGAAAAGATACAAGAGAAAGTAGTGTGGGACTACCGTGTTGTGTTGTCTCGCTCGTCCTTGCCGAGTCTCATATGTGAGACACTTTTTCCATAAGAATGCTTGAGCACAGAGTTTGAGTGAAAGCCGAGCGAATGGGAAAAGGTTGTGCATGCTCGCATCTAATATAAAGCATCTTCGTTTCCTTCTTCCCAACTTGTTTTTCAGCCTTCAGTCACAGTAAAATGGGGTCTCTTCGATGGGAAGGGAGCTCAGTGATGTTTCATACCTTGAATGGTGTAAGAGGAGCAGAGAGAGAACCTCTTTCCCAGCTCTGTCCAGTAGTTAACGTGTGTACTACTCCTTTGTGCTCTCACTTTTCGACTTTCTCACGCAAGAAGCGAAGAATCTGTCCAAAAAGCAAGAGTTTTTATACAGTGGATTATCTCGTAGTATGAATAGTATTCATCGGAGTGAAAAGGTTTGAGTTAGTCCATACATTACTCGTGTTTTTCCACTCGTGGTACACTTGTACGAAAACAGGAGCACAAACACGTTGGACAAACGCACCCGGAAAGTATATTAGTGGCAATTGACCTAGCCCGCGTGTAGTTGCATTTGTGATAATATATTACTACTTTCACTCGTATTTCCATTGTGGAGAAAGCAGATGAAGCATATGTGAGAGAGGACATGTTTTGCCAAAGTTAAATAAGTGATTGTCCGTAGTCAAGTGGAAAAGTGTAGTTCTTTCACCATACGACACATAGCAGCTTATTTTGCCGCACTGGAAAAAAAACACTTGTGTTCGTGGTTACTTGACGTTTGGAAAGCACACTTGCTCACACCGACGATCAACCGACATATTATGTGGATGTGTGTGCGTGAATGTGTTGTCCGTGAGCGTGAATTTTTTAACGATTTGTGTGAGTGAAGGTTTTCTCTCCTTCGTTTAAAGACAACGACAACGGGTAGCCCACTCTCAGTTATTATTTTGGTTGGGCTCACTTCAGAGGGAGCTCCCTGAGAAAAAATAATATGGAGACCATATCCATCGTTTCGGTGAACTCGACTTTAAGCAAATCCTAAAGCTTTTTACACAAAGTTTTTTTCCCGAGATCCATTTTATACGTGTTGTAAATGTGAAGCACTTTTTGTAAACGCAAAAGTGTACACGAACCACTTTCAAAATACTCTCCAACTTTCCCTATTTCTTGGAGACGTCTCTGTGTTGTCATCCCTCGAAAAAAAAGTTTGCACTCCCGGAAAAATTACATATTCAGTGGGAAAAGCCAAAAGCATTGTGGTGGTTAAATGAATTAAAATGTCTAAATATTTTGGACAAAGACGTATCACCCCTTGGAACGTAACGTGAGATTACAGTACTACGGAACTTGGCGGTTGTGTTGCGGTGAAAGTTGAGAGAAAGCTGAAATAGAGACACTCTGCGAGAAGAGGATAAAATTAAATACTTTGGTTTTTTACACAGAGGTAGCTGAAACCTCACTCACTCTCTGTCTCTCTCTCTCAAGTCTTTCAAGCCACAACTTCATCCTCGCATCATCTCATCTCCAGAAAAAAAGAGGAAAGTGAATTTCTCAAAAAGAAAATCTTGGCGAAGACTTCGAAACCTCGTTGGACTTTCCTTGTTATTACACGGGGTCGTGGTTTTTGTGCAAGTGAAAAAAAAGTCTTCATCCAAGAATAGAGTGACTCTTCACAAGGAGTAGTCCACTGCTCCAGATAACTTCATTCCTGGTGCGTGTTTTTAACGAAAAAAAGGAGGGACTTTGTAAAAAAAAGTGGATGTACCTTCGAAACATGAATCTTGTCTGCATTCTGTCTACATTCTTGCTTACATCATCATCATCTATGACTTCTTTGAGCTTCACTGAGCTCTGGTCTCCTTTAAGAAAACTGAGGTGAGTGGTGTACAAACAGTATTTTCTCGAAGCCCCCACAAATTAAGATGAGATGAAATAAAAACATAAAAAGACGATATTCAACAAGACTTTTTATCTCTTTCAATTTACCTCAGGTAATCATCTCATATCCACTGGTGAAAGAGCTACTAACTGCTTTCCCCAGAAAAACTGCTTGTTGATACTCCTCCACACATCTCTCAGCACAAGAGAAACTTGACTGGAATACGAAATATTGGCTGTGTTTACCGTACGATTGGCCGCAGCTTGTGTGCATGTGCTGGTGTGGTGAAAGTTGATATGATGAGTGGATCGAAACATCGTTTTCCTCTTTTCCGTTGAAAGTAGAGAAAAAAGGATGGAGTGATCGAAAGAGTTTTTTTATCATCCAACTACTCCTCCAACTCTTAATCCAAGCTCAGCCTCTTTTTTTGCTTTCTCTCCTCTCGCTCTTTCAAACAATAAAACAAGTATCTCTCCCAAGTTGTGGCTGTCTTCTTTCCTTCTCATCACATCTCGCAGTCACCCAGAGTGGAAGTGAAACTCATTTTGTAGACGACAGCACATTTGCGCTCGCTCTCGAGTGAAAGTGAAGTGAGCACAGGGACAGCTTATGGTGAAATGAGGGACGACGTCTTACTCACGACGCTTGGTCATCATCTTCATTGTCAGCAATCCGAGTGCCCATCCTTGTGAGCGGAGAGAGCGTATTGTTTTCGTGAAACTTTCATTCCCAAGGATTTCCTCCCACCATTGTCTTCCTCTCATCATCAACGCTGGGGGCGAGAAATCGAACTCTTAAGAGCGGGATCCAAACTGTCATTTGCTTGTCGTCGACAACGAAGGAGGCGAGTGAAACGAAGAAAAACTTTTCACCATCTCCCTCTTGTAGCTTAAAGGATTAATATGCACGGATCTCTCGGGAGCGACAAAAATGCGAGAGAGTGAGATTGTTATCATCGTGTACTTTTCCGCAGAACGTATTTCTTCGTATTTAATGAGAGCAATATATGTATAACGACTTAAAAACCGACGATTTTTAAAAAGTTTTTACCTGCTCTAGTTAAAAACATTTTACAGAAAGTCTACGTCACACTTGGGAGGTCAACGCGGACAATTTACAGCGCGCTAACTGCAACCAGAGTGAAAGCAGCTAACGTCAATTCACCTTGATCAAAGTGTTTCATCATCCAGAAACGGTAACGGAAATATGTAAAGTGTCTGGTCTCCCTTGTTCATGGGAATTCACAGATTCCACTTCTACACCACTTGTTTACCTGTAACATCGCGAGTGAGCTCCTCTCGTCATACATTATTAATGATCACTTACCTTGCCACAAAACCTGGTGGCAAGTATTAGTGTTGTCAACACAAAGAAGATTCTTTTGCCACGTTGCCATTAAGAGTTTTTCGAGGGTGCCACTCAGTGTTTAATTAAAAACTTTTATATATCTGAAGGGCAGTTATTAAACCTGGTATTCTACGCAGTTAAATCCAGGCGCTGGAGGGGAAGTAGAAGGGAATCCGCAAGGATAGGAGAAGTCAAGAAAGCTTCTGACTTGAAGGCTCATTTACGCGTCAATGTCACCTTCCCATTGTTTGTACTACATTCTACTCCGCAATATCTGATATCGTTGTGAACGGATAAACATGGAGTTTACTGTCGATCAACTGGGGCACCTACCAACGTCTGTTATTTAACATGGTTCGTATTGTTTTTTTTCTGATAGCAGATATAACGTGGATGAGTTGAATAGAATGAAATGATTACACCTTCCCCGTTTACGTGAAATCCTATCTATTTATATGAATACATATCGTGTTCACGTTCCATTCCATGAGCACGCTCTCCTGCGAAGGAAAGCAGTTGGAAGAAAAAGTCGCGTCTTTCCTCCAAACATTTTCCCTTTGCTAAGAACTTCATGAATGTTTAATTTACGCCTTAAAAATACATACCTGGTTGTCTCTTTCCGCGTCTCTCTTGGAGTGGGAGTAGAGAATGTAACAAGAGCGGAAAGTGGCGTGAGGTCGCAATTTTTTTCTGAGCTTTCCTTCCTCCTCCCAAAAAAAAACGTCCGTGATGGCAGTGCTGGAACACGTCGAAAACTGAAGATGTATCCTTAATCGCATCTCGACCAACTACACACTTTTTTTCGAGCATCATAATATCCTGTGAAAATGGTGGAGTAATGTGATTTTGTCGAAAAAAAATTGTCTACCTGTGTTTTGTGGGAGTATGAGTGGGTGAGAGAGTGTGTCGTGATGCTAAAGTTTTGAAGATATGATATATTACTGTCTTCAAAAAGAGGTAAACTTTTTTTTCGTGTACACAATATCCAGGAGAAAGTATGGTTGTTCGTGTCTTTTGGAACAGCTCAATATGCGCCAACATGAAAAAGGAATAAGGATGAGGTGTAATCATCAAGAGGAACATGTTCAAGCGTCTGAGTTTGGAAGAATTCTACAATTTTTTCCTCTCCTTGTGTATGTGTGTTGAGTGCTCTGTACATAACATTTTTCCTGAGTTTGAGTGAGGGAAAAGAGCTGGTGGCAATTTTTTAAGGAATTCCCCACCAAGAACATGTTTAAGTGGGACGAACACACAAAGTGACAGTCTGATGGCAAATGTGTATACGTACATACATACATGACATATTATTGTGTGAACTTATACAACACTTTAGTGACAACAACCCAATTATCTAACCGTTAGTATATGGTCGTAAAGTTTTCGAGCATTTTGTATATGAGCCTCCACATCTCTGCTTTCTTACTCAGTCGTGCATGTCTTTGCGGAGAAATGCTCGTTGTGGAGCAGGATACACATTTCCGTCTTCCGCTGGATGTGTGCAAGGGAAAGCACACTCTCTCACGGCGAAACGGAGGTGTTGGTGGCTAATGTGAAAGGTTCAGTGAAAGCTCTGGCTTTTTAGTGGAATGTTTACCAAAAGTCAGATCAGTCTTTGTCGTCGAGGAAAAAGTGGCAAGTATCAGTTTTGGAGGGATATGCGAATACATGGTGGACACAATAGACGAAATCAATTCGACGAAAGTATGAGAGTTGTTGTACACTTTCAATTTGACTACTTTCTCTCTCAGGGCATTTGACGAGGGAAAGAATGGGCTCTATTTGGACTATTGATGAAATTGACGACGAGAAAGTTGTCGGAGACGCGTCCTTCGCGAGAAAGTTAAAGATTTAAAACATTTGCAATCATAATGCTTCAACACTACCAGCTCGAGTTTGCACATTTGAAGTGAACTCAAGAATTGAAGGTTTTGCATGCACGCGATGCAAGTGTACTAAATAGAAGAAAGTCACATAACCTCATAGGATACCATACGGCGCCAGTAAATCTTGCAGAGCATGTGAACCCACGCCACAAAATGTACAAAGGTGGAGAGCGAAAGCTCGACATTGAAGAAAATGAGTGACATGTGATGTGACGTTCTAAACAGGCGGAACGCGAAATACTCCATATTTCTGAGGAAAACGGGGCTAGAACGTGTGTTTTGTGTGAAACAGTGAAAACTCTCACGAAAAAAGTAAAAAAAACCAGAGGAAGGAGGATAAACTCAAGGAAAATATATGAGGAGTCCTTTTTGTCGCTCTTTTTAGTGGTTCGTTGAGTTCTTTATTCTTCTGTAGTTTGTCACAGACGTTATAGCTCGTTACTCGATCTCAAGAAGACGTGTAGTGAGGAACACAAAAGAGAGACGACACGTTTGAGCGTGACGGTTTTATTGTCGTCATGAGCTTGTTCAGTGGTGATTGTCAAGAGCTTGCTCCATGTGCAGTTCCTGTGCATCAAAATGGAGACGACGGCGGTACGACTGGATCAACAACAACCGCTGGAGGGGGGATGATGCGAAAGGGCTCCACCGTCACCGAAATAGACGGTGGAGAAAGTGGAGTGGAACGAGAGAACAAAACAGGGGCTTCAGGCCCTTCAGCAGCAGAAGAAGGGGAGATCAATGAGGAAGCAAAGAACATGCTCGCTCCACTCACAAGTGTTACCAGGTAAAAAAGTCTCCAGAAAAATATCCACCTCGAGTATTGATTTTTTATGAGTTGTATTGGCTTCATTAGAGTCGATCATAAAATTGAGAAGTATAGTGCAGCAATTAAAATATAATATTCCTATAACTTTTTTACGAAGTAGGCCGTTCACATTGAGATTTGTCTATAATTCATTTACGAGCAGTTTGACGTAGGAATTTTTGTTGCTACATCAAAGCAAATCGTATTGTAAGGCAAAAGAACGTGAACTTTTGAGTTGAAGCTTCATCAAAAATAGTGCAGACAAGGAGCATCTGAAGGAGCAACTTTTTCCTAGTAGCGAAAATATGAAAAGTAATAATTTCCAATCTACTTGAATTGGCTATAACGACTCACCACCGACTTTTCCGTTTGGCAACTCACACGGAGGAGTTAGCGAGACGTGTAAGAAACTTTCACGTAAGGTTTCTCTTGGTAGATTGAAGGGAAAGTTGTGTGCAAACATGGAGAAATCAATCCAAGTCATAGAACTAATCATGGAAAAATGCTTTTCCCTCCGTACATATTCTCAACATTTTCCCCTTTTTTGTAAGCACGAGGGAATTAGAATGAGGAGAAAGTGGAGGCACGCAGTTGAGGTTTTATGATTCCGAAGCTTTCATTTCGTAATGAGTAACTGTAGGCCAGAG
>JAHZMW010004937.1:0-32190 GCA_027743745.1 Alloscopus bannaensis | reverse complement strand
GGTGCGAATTGGTCGGTCCCCACTTACACAGTCGTACATACTAATATACATATACAAGAGTAAGAAAAGTATCTTATTAAAAGACTTTTTTAATTTTCCAAAACTCCGGAAAAAGCGTAGACTGCATGTGGGCGTGAAGGACTGGTGAGTGTACAAAGCTTGAAAACATTTTAGAGAAAATTAAAATAAACAACTAAACTCTCGTCGTATTGTGTGATATGAAATAATGACTGCATGCCTTTTTATAACTATCGCGTATTTAGCGAGACAGTGAGTATGGTAAATGACTAGTGTCCAGCAGAATGTCATTTTTTGGGACATTTGTTTCACTGAAAACTATGAAGTTCTTCTGAATATCGTTTTGAAAACTGACGCAATATGTAATGTCAGCGGTGATCCAATTAGCGTCCATCAAAAACAAATAAAACATTCGAAAATGATTTTGGCAGAACGCCTAACGTGTCAAATTGTGATTTGACAAAGCGGTTCAAAGCGATGTATTAAAATTGCAATGTTTTTCAACCATTGACGTTTGATGATTAGCATTTTCAATACTTGCTTCTGTAGTACACATTTTTTCATCTTTTAGAAAGAGAAAAAAATGACACCATGTTCACAAGACGGAATCCTTAACCCATATTGTCGAGCATAAGCACTAACTACAACCGCTGAAATAACCATTTCTTTCTGCAATTACTTCGTCTTTTGCGATACCTACAAAACTCAAAATGGTTCAGTGTGATACACGAGTCTTTCTCTGTCTGTTAACCTCGAGAAAATATATCCTGTAATACGAATTTGATATGTGTATTTTATTAACATATTAGAGGAACGCAAATGGAGTGTAGAAAAATGAAAACCCAGAGAATACAAATCCAAGCTGTACATTTCAAACAGAGGGGAGAACATTGCGCTTTCCTGAAATAGGGACAGAAGCTTTCACTATTGTGAGAAAACCCTTCGGCATAACGGAGCGCAGGAATGAAATTTCAAGCTTCAGAAATTTTCTTTGTCGCTTCAAGATTTATGGATTTTGCCATGTGTGAACTGTCGTAGCCATGTTGAGTATTATTTCTTCGGAGAGGTTGCCTTCTCGCAAAGGCCAGAGCTACTCTCCCTACTCTTCCTTTATGTCTCTCTCGCTTTGTGAGCAACTCCAAAACTCTCTACACAAATCAGTGAAAATGGAGACTTTTCCGTACAAAACGCGCCGCTCAAAGTGTTACTGTTAAGAGATGGGGAGTTGAAGAGTAGCAGCACACAATACAAAAATTTCCTCTCCAGTAAAGTACTACTGTCCCTAAAAGGTAAATAAGAGACTTGGCCTACTTTGACAAGAAATTATTTCTTCGTTTTCCACCATATATCTCCCTAACTTGTCATTAAGATTCCAAGTGTGTTAGTTACTCCAAGTTGGACGGAATTACTATGAGTTTCTCTCTCTGCTTGCACCCACTTTCACGATTTGTGTCACTTCCCAACTTCTTCCAACGCTGAAGATTGGAGCCTGTGGTTCTCCGGGAGGAATGCTCGAATGGTGTGCACTGGATGAAGATGAGAGAGGGGAACAAGTCGGCATATGAAAATGCTCAATAAGTCATGCAGAAGTTACAAGCTTAAGTAAACAAGAACTACTTGCTGAAATGGTGAAGTCATTTTCGCCCCAAACAGACGCCCTATCTCACGTTCGAGCACATAGGTCATTCCCAACCAGTTTAGAAGTGTAACACTTTCTGTCAGTTAGCACATGCGAAAAATCTTTTTGTTCACACACAGACTCTAAAGAGTGCTAGAATATTATATTTGATAAAGAATAAGTTCAGACACATTCCTACTTTTGAGAGTAGTTTCGTCAATCAAGCTCAAATTGGATGGAATGGAATCAGCATTTTTATTTTTAAAAAATCATCGTTACTGGAAGGGCTTCCCTGCCAAACTTCTGCTGCTTGGGTAGTAATCATAATGCGGATGGTAATTGTAATCAAAATTTTTAGCAAAATTTTTAATGGTCCGATAAATATACAAAAAATGTAAAATTTTAATGCATAATAAAAAATAGGATTACCGCACGCAAAATAAGACTTTGGTATTGAAGTCGGAGTTAATACCGCTTTGATAACTTGTTTGCTGGCAATGCATCTTTAAAACCAGCATTTATACATTTTACTTGCGAAGGCAAGTTTTGTAAAGTTTGCAGACTATTGATATACTAGCCTCGCTCCTGATTTCCGAGCTTTCACCCCCAACGACTTATTAAGTTACCGTCTGTTAACTTTTTAAAAAATATGTCTGTGTCTTAAGACATGTCAGATGCAGACTCCTTTGATTCCCGACTCTTGCCTTGTGCCTCACGAAAAAGTGAACCAGAGCAAAACGATGAGACAAGGGCCGCAAAGTATTTCCAAGACTCATGTCTCCTTTCACCAATGTGCTTTTCTGGGAAACCGTGAGATGCTCCTTCCCTTCCTGACTTTCCCCGTCTAATTGGCTTTTGAAACATGAATCGCCCAACAAGTGAGAAGTATGACGACAGGGAGTGTAATTAGAATTCCAATTAGCTTTTCAAGACCATAAAAAGCTCCCGCTAACACCAAAAGCTCCGAACACATTTTCACTTAAACTTTTTGCGTGCCGCTGTGTGAGTGGCCCTCTCGTAACTTTTTACTTCACACTTTCACCAGAGTGCGGAGCGCTAATATATGTATGTCTACATTTTTTCTTCTGGTGCTCAGATTTTAAAGAAACAGAATTCAAAGGGGGTGTTTAAAGATTTTGTTGAAAACTTTAAAAGACTAAACCTAGCTATGAACTGGCATGTATACATTACACGCGTTACACAGTGCTAAAGAATCTAAAGCTCATTTTGTAATGTAAAACTCTGCGAATCAGTTCAGTCTCGAAATTGTATGCCCTGTTCTTGCGTAAGCAACCCTTTACACTTTCTCTGCAAAAGGGAAAGCCCGGTTTTACCACCATCACCAACATTACCTCTGTGATACTCCTCAACACTCCTGATTACCACTTGGAGTTCTAGCTTTAAACTTATTTTAATGCTGGTCTCATTTTGGAGGAGAAACATCGTTTCTCTTTTATCATCCAATTCTTTCTTGTAATCCGATTTCGTCCTTTCTCAAAGAACAAAAAGTTTCGAGCGCGCAGTAGAGTTCAGAAGGACGACCTGTATGCAATATAGTTTTATATATTTTCTCTATCTGTAATACGTATATCTATCTGTAATGTAATATCCGCTATATATTATATGGTTAGGACATAGCCGAGGCAGATAATGGGCACTAACATAATATCCGATCCTCATATCATGTCTATAAAAACACAAAAAAGCACGATTGAAACTTACATTTTTAGATGCCCTATAAATCTTACCGCCTTTCAAGTGCATGTAGCTCCGACTTTACGTGGACACGTTATGTACGCTTTCTCCCTAAAAGGATCTCTCTGCACCAAAAGCGAAAGTGTTGACTGGCTTGGCTACACACACATATACCTAGAAAACTTACACTTAAATAGACATGCTGCCAATTCCTTCCTCCTTCACACACTCACACAGAAAGAAAAAGAAACTCTTTTTTTCCATGTCACTCCTTTCTCTCTCTATTTCATTATTGCAAAATACATTCTCTCTTTTCACTTGTTTTCATTTGCTGTTTTTACCGGCCATTCAGCTGGCTTTTCACATTCAACTCAGCCTTTGTATTCTTTGGCAAATCTCACACAGTACTACTGGGTAAAGAATGCAAGTTCCTTCACGATTTTTTTGTGATCGCTGTAAAAAATTAATAGAATTGTAGCGCGAGTTGAAAAGGAATCATTGTCGTCGTCTCTACTTTTTTGTGCTTTTTTTTCTCAGCCTTAATTCGTTAGCCAGTTTGCCAACTCATGTACGCACACACTTTTTTTAACGTCCGTCAAACAAAAGAGGAAGAGTGAGTGTAACAGACAGTCATTCCTGGTTTTCTTTGAAGACGCGAATTTTTCAATCTTTTTATTGCCAAACTACATTCGAAGTGTCACGTAAATTTTTTTCGCTGTTCCCCCAAAAAAACCGTCACCCACTATTCGTCCTGATCACGAAATGAGAGTTGGCAAGCGTACTCAAAGATGGTACAAACTTTGTTCGATGTTTTTTTTCTTCTTAAAATAGACAAAAAAATGTTGCAACTTTCTTTTGGAGTAAGGTGAAAGTGAAAACTAGGACAAAAGATCAGAGTGGATGTCTTAAAAAAACAATGTCCCGTCGACAGGGATTCATCAGAGGAGAGAGAACTATAAGTAAATTTCAGGCGCTTCGTCTGTTTTAAAACAGCGAAATGATCAGAGAAATGTGTAAAAAGAGGAGAAGTGTGTATTTGTAGAAACTTTTGTTGATACAAGATATCCTACCCTAGGCTTTGATGTTTTTATATGTATAGGTCCAGTGATGATGTAACATCCTGTATGCAACAAACACTCGTTTTGAAACCATTCCGCATTTTCGTCATCCCCTGTTCTCCGGCGATATGAAAGCACAGGAAACGAATTGGATGTTTTCTCTCTCGAACACTACATACCGTCTTTTGGCTTGTTCTCTGTCTCTCTACATTGGTAAAATAATGTTTTTCTATCACCACCATAAATCTTGTTCTTGAGGATTTGGCGGAAAAAAGAGGAGACACGAGGAAGGAAAGAATCGGCCAAGAAAATACCATGTATACGCGAGACTCGAGGAAGGAGCATGACTATTCTGCTTTCACTCCGGTAGGAAACACTACACTTTGTAGTTTTCCATTCTCTCTCTCGTTCTCGAGTTTGCAAAGATTTTTTATAAGTGAAAGTGCAGACAGGAAAAAGAAATGCACCCAATTTGCTGCTAGTGGCTTGTCGTACATCTATGCACACATAACATAAGAGAAAAAACATTCTGTTACACAACTCTCAACGGTTTTTCCCTGTCAACCGCCTAATGCCGTTATGATCATTTATGGAAGGAGAAGTGTACAGAATTCAAACCAGATGTAGTGAAGAATATCAACATTGGAAATGGTTGTAAGTTGGTGGAAACAACCAAGTAAAACAATTCTAGAGCATAAACTGGTTCAGCCAGTTTTTTAAGGATAGCCGAACGTTGGATTTGGACTGCTAACGAGAAATGTAGCTCAATCGAATCGCGATGTGTGTATATCACTTCATTGTTTGGAAGTATTTGTAATAATTTTCTTAGAAGGAGAGAAATGCCTGTTTCACGAATTGTGAGAAGGACAAGAATTTGACAATGTGCCCACGAATGTTTTCGAAACACCGTTCGTTTTCTATTATGAAGCTTGTATAGCCAATTCTCCTTGGATTTTTATAGTACGTCACGGGGCTGTTTTTGTCGAATCAAATTTCTTTAGAAGCAGGAGAGTGATGTAGCAATCCGGAGAACATATCTCCGGTTACGAGTTTCTTCGAAATTGTTGAGAATTCTTGAAAAACATTTGTCTTGCTACATTGACAGTTTTACATTGACTTGAGTTTGAAGTGGGTATTCTACCTTTAGCGTTTTGGTACAGCTCTCCATTAAAATGAACGATGGCCAATATCAAATTCATACACAGATACAAGTGAATGGCTTGAAAAAAATCAATGGTATTCAAAAATACGCGAAGAGTGTAAGAAAATACAATAAAAACACATGTGAAAACAAAACCATCGTACCTTTTAAAATAGTCACGACTGAGCAAATTCCATTGACGAGTCACGTTTGTGTTTCACTTTTATCTCAATTTTATTTTGATGTATTGCTCACGCGCATGAATAATCATTTTTCTTTCTCAGTCTATCAATAAAAATTGCGACCTCGAACCGAATTCATGAAATGCTTCGTGTTGATTTATTACAGAAAATTGTGTAGTTTACAAAATGTGATTTGCGTAGTGATCCAATCACGAGGTTGCATTTAGAGCTTTTCGCGTTTGTGGCGCTTGACTTTATTCACCATTCTTCCAATTTTTTTACACTGACTACAAAGCAACTAATGTGAATTGACACATACATAAGTAACGCAATTTCAATGATGGTTGTCGGCTCTCAAAACTTTCCGCAAATACTTCAAAATCTACAAAAGCGTGACAATTTAAGTAGTAATTCTATAAAAACTGAATTGATGCTGCAAATATGAACTATTGTTAAAATCTTACTAGTAGATGTACAGTTGCACTGTAAATGTTCATTAATTTCATTATTCTGTCCATAATCTGTAGACTATTTTCTGTACTCCAGTGCATATGGTATTTTACCAATCATTTCAGAGTTCACATACGCAGCTTTTGCATGTGTAAATTGCAAGAAGGAGAGTCAAACATAAGGACGTGTCGTAATTTGCTTTCGATTTACGTTGCTCCTCGTAATTCCTCTTTTTGTTTCTTCTTGCACTGTGCAATCACATTCAAATTGTGCTTTTACTTGGGTCTATCCCTAATACAACATGAAAGGCATACATGCTTTTCTCACTCAACTGGTGTGCACATTCATTGAGGTGATCAAACTTCATAGCTCAAATTTCAAAACTTCTTGTGCCCAAACGGAGTCTTCTATAAGTATGTATTTATGCAGATAAATGTGTATGTACATTGAGCAGAAGGCATCTGCTCCAGACTTTCGCAGTTCTCTTGAAGTGCACAAACAAGGGAAACCAATAAGTATGCATTTGCATCGCCTTCACGGCTCCGCTCCTACCGTTAAAAACGCGAAGGCTGGAGGAACCTTCATAAATTCCCAGTGGAAGTGATGAAAACGCAAGGACAAGGGAGGAAAGTGTCTTAAGCGAGCAGAGACGTAGTTGATCCGGTTCAAATATCCTTGCCATGATGTGCCAGCCTCTGGAATGGGCTTGTTTCCGTGCTAAAAACGACGTGCTAAACGACGTCAACACATTTTCTCCTCTGAAATATTATGCATGTCGACATATGTAGAAATAAGTCCATGAGCGTATATCACTCGTGAAAATGGAGAAAGTTGGGTGAAAGTGTTGAAGTGACGACGACGAGAAAGAGGAGAAAACAGTGAAGTCAAGTGTGCGCGTAACCAAAACCGAGACAAAGTGTGGAAAGCCGATTTACAAGTTTCTAAGAGATTTTATACCCGCTTTCTCTCCCTTTTCTGAGAGTGCAAATGAAGGATCGAAAATCATACTGTGTGAGAAGCAATCTGAGTGGATGGATTGTGTGTTTAAAAATAAGTTGCGTGAGTGAGTGATTTAGTGAACTGGAGAGAAGTCAGGTCAACTTCTTTTAATGCCGGCATCGTTGTGGAAATGTGCTGAAACTATTTTGCCATGCCTTATCATCGTAAGCCATATATACGTAGTTTGTTACGTATTTACTTTTTTCTCAGCTTCATTTTATATGCTTGCTGATGAAAATGTGAGTTGCAAAGTACCAACAATTTTTCTCTTCAAATTGAGTATTTCGCAACAACCTCGTTCCCTTCAGACTCGACCGAGACAAACTATTTGAACAGCCAGCAGATGAAAAAACGTAGTAGGCGAAAAATTAAATTTCATAATTTCCCTCAACTCCAATTATCATGCAGTCGAACATTGAACTTTGCTTTTGTGCATTACGACGATTGCGTCATTACAAATGTCATTAATGATTAATCCCCAATTAACCTTTTCAAACTTTCTCTTTTATACACAGGCGTACACGTGAGTTTCGAACTTATCTAACGCTTTGAATTGTCTACCTAGTTTAATAGGAGTATAAATTATGCACACCTTGCACATTCAAAACCATTTACGTTCGAACATCATCACACAAGTTTCTTCGTCTTTTGGCTCCATTTTGTTGAGATCCTGGAAAGCGCAACATTATTCTCACCTCTAACAATGCTTTCCCCGTTTGAGCGCCATAGTGCCTTCAAGGCTGCATGCATCTAGTTCTGCATTTGGAGAAAATGAGTGAAAAGTGGAGAGCAACGCCAAACCGGGGGGCGGAAGTAACTTTTCGCACAAGCATCTGAAGAGCAGAGGAAATGATCACCAAAGAGTCCTTGAGTCGTTCACAAAAGAAGAGTCTCATGAATTATATTCATTATATATAATCTATTTTTCCAACCTTCTGACTTTTCCTATATACATTTCCATCCATTTGGTCTAATTACATTCGCCTTGTGACTCACACCGTCGCACTCTTGTATAATATCTTTTATTCATTAGACTCCCCTTAAACTCAAAAGTCAAATATTGCGTTGCCCTCTCCCTACAACTATACATTTTCACATTCATTCCAGTTTGATTTTTTTCTCATGTTTTCCAAAGTCCCATAAAAAGTTTCAAAATCCAGTGCTGTTTGCATCCGAAAAAACTGCGTTTCCACCTCCATCATTACGAAAGTTGTATCCTCTCAGGCAAAAGGAGACGCACCGAATACAACGCGTTTTTAGTCACAAAAACTATGTTCAATGCTCCCTGTGTGTCGTCTGTAAAAGTAGTTTCCAAAAAAAAGTTGTACAGTCGCACACGCAGCCACCTTCTCCATGAAAATACTAAAAACTTTTTTCTGGAATACTTTCCATTTTCAAAACCCATTTACTACCTCCACCGTAAAAAGAGTGAATATTGAAAAAGCATTCATTCCTAGAGGTACATGTGTTTTTAAGGAACTCTCCATGTTCACATGTCAAACGCTGATAGTATTTTGTAGCAAACTATATAAAAAGGGGTTATAAAAAACTCACATGCTTAGCACTCGAAGATATGTCCAACTTTGTACAATATGGAGTCTGGAGCAAAAGGGAAACTTCCTGCATTCTTTTGATAAAATGAGAGTTGTTTTGCATTAACACGATCTTCTCTCGACGTACTTCAAGTTTTTCCGTGTACTTTGCACGGTCTTCTTTTTGGATAAGAGTGCACACAACATGTTATGTAGGTATATTTTTTCCTTCAAGTAAACTAATTCCCCGTGAGGTTACTACTCACAATGTCTACGTTTCGAGAAGAAGACCAATCCATATACGGAATGCCTGAAGGAAACATAAAGAAGCTACGATTTTCTCTCCATTTTCCTCCTGCTCCTAACGCTATCAAGCGTAATAAAAACACTTACACTTAACAAACTATTATGGAAAGTGAACGTTCGAGTGAGAACATAGACACGCCGTGTTGTATGAATGGAGGCGCGGCAGGCGTACATGTAAAGATGCATTGCATCTCCTATTATTCATTCATTCCACGGTAATATTTCTTGGAGGGAAGCGGGAGTTCCCCATTTTCTCCAGTATTTTTTTTCCTTCGTTTTCTCTCTGGAAGATGCGTCCCTTGAAAAAAACGTATATTTTCTGTAATGGCACCACCAAAAAATAGAGCGAAGTAAGAGAAACCCGTATTGTATGCATGGCTCATTAGTCATCTCATTCTTTACAAATATGCTACTTCTCCGTAACAGGAAACTTGAATATGTTCCTTTTGTGACCCAATAATTTGACGAAGAGCACAGAAAGATACGAAGAGCTAGAAATATGGAGCTAGTTGTACTCACCGAAGCAAGACACAGAGAGCCCAGAGAGAGGTTTTCCTTTAGTCAAGTCATCCGCGCTATCCCCATCTATTTTTTTTCTCTTTTCTTTTCCACTGTATGCTTCCATTAGCAGAGAGGCTCCCTTCAGAGAGAAAGCGAAAGATATACACAGGAGAAAGCGGCAAGATGAAAAGAAAAGCTCGTTGAGTGTTTGCTTGTTTTTTAAGGTCTTTTCCTGCTCCTATTATTAAGGCTCTTCAATTCCTGGCTGGGAAGGTAAAGTGAGCTTTTGTAGGAGAGGAGCACACTTTTTAAAGGTGTTTCAAATAGTCTAATATATCACATTACGATCTACAGTTTGTTGTGCCACTGGTGGAAAGCTCTTGAGTAAATAGGTGCTCCGATGAAATTATGAATGTGCATAGGTACATCGTTAGACAAACATGAATCATATCTTTGAATCTTTTTTTATTGAGAGGAGTAGAAGATAATTATGATGACGTAGAGAATAGAGAGCAGCCGCGTTTGTTTGCCTTTCTTGCTTTAAGCACGTGCACCTGTACACTTGGGAAAATTGCTAATTGCTCACTCACCGTAAAAATGAGAGCTTTATATTTGTACTCATAAACAAGGGTAATCTTTTCACGATTGATGGCTGTCCTAATGAAAAGGTCACTTTTGGTGCAACGAGTCCAAAATAATTAGCTACGCACACAGTTCCAGTTGTACCGGAAGGGTAATCTCCTGTTTTCATTTTGTCACTGATGAATGGAAACGGATGCTTAAATCACACAATTAGGTTACAATGGATGGGGTCTTCGCCGAAGCCAGGCATATGACGTGGCGGTAGACGTTAATGCATGATGTGCTAAAATGATAATTTCAGCGGAAAATTTCCAGGAAAGTTGTTTTCACTATATTGTTGCTGGAATCTCTCCCAGTTTATTTATGACTGGCGACGCAAAAGTGATCTTTTCGGAACTAAAGTTTTTGCTCATTCTGACCCCTACTTTCTCCTGCAAAATTGTGAAGACACCATATTATATTACGACGTAGCTAGCTATTCTGTCAGCGGGGAATTGCTGGGCAAAAACAATTTTCGTGAAAACATACAAAAATTATACGGAGGTACCACCTACGTTAACACGGGCGTATGCGATCCTTCACAGTATTGCACATTTCATCTCGGCTTTCCAGAGTTCAAGGCAAGTTCAAGGAGGATAATGTTTGAAGGACGAGTGTTGGCATGCAGTGAGTCTTGTACAGACGTCTGAGAAAGCTTTTCAAATGGAATGTCTGTAAATATATAACGCATACATAAAGCATACATTAAGAAAGGGACGAGCCAATCTATTGTTACTCTTGTATTTATCCCCATTTTCATGAATGAGAGCACAAACAGGCCGGGGTAGAACGCATGGCCTGTATTTCCGAGGTTAGACGCATCTCCGGAGATGTGTTGATAATGTTCGGCTGTGGGGAAATGAATGCGAAAGTGAAGCAGTAGAGTATGAAGTTACAAAGAGCAGACAAGTTGGAAGTAAGCTTCCATTTTTCCCCAATCCGATCTTATTTCATTTTCCACTTCTCTCCCATAAAGGATAATAATTTGGCCTCTTAGCGTTTTGTTGTCGTCTTGAGTGAGTTGTGAGGCATAACCCTAGGAGAGAAAAAGATCCAAAAGGGCGGCTCCAAGAGGATCACATCTTTCTCCTTTATACTACAAAGTATGTACATTATATGTATTCATGAGTGAACTTGTTTGATCTTCCTGATGATTTTGCAACTTCTCCCATTCGCTGTATATTAAATGTTTGGTAGTAACATCAAAGAGGAGAATATCCGGTGAATAAGTGAATTCACGAGACCGGACGATACTCACAATCCTCACTTTGATAAAGTTGGCTTGTTCTTGACCGCCTTATCCTTTCAAAACGTGTGTGTAAGCAAGTGACACATTCTCATTTCAAGGATCCCACTTTTAGAGACGAAAGCCACTGAAAAATAGAATTATTATTAGACTCGCAAGGTTTTCTGATGAGTGAGTGCAGAGTAAGAGAAAGTATGCGCCACGAGCTAATTCTTATTCAATTGATTCAACTGCAAACTCTATACAAATTGGGATAATGATGGAAACAAGGATGAGACTGATGATGACTTCTCATCTCAGCTTTTTATGTACGGATTGATTTCCTACATAAAAGTTGATCTCCTTCCTTGCTTTGGAGGAAGAACTTGACTTCAAAGGATGAAAGAAAGATCAACCTCGTCCTTTATGAACGATTCCAAAGAATATTAATAATACTATATATATAAAAGCGGAAGGATTTTTAGTACCTACTCGAAATCTCCTTTCTGAAGAAGAAAATCAAGGTTAAACTCCATTCAAACGGAGCGCAGAGCAGCGTGATTAGAATACTTACTGTTGCGTTTGTACCGGATATTTTTCTGGAACTAGAAAAAATGTGTGTCCCTCTTACGGTAAATGATTTTCGTTCGAGTGAGCGAACTTGTAGTTTCCAGGTTTCGGAACTCATCTAATCATACTCTTGTGAAGTTTCGAAGAGGAGTGTAGAGTAGCACACGAAAAAGGACTAACTTTACATAAGGATCTTTTTTGGTGTATAAAGTAAGTACTGAATACATATTATACAAACGTTTCTATATATTTCATACGTAGATCCTTTAGGTATTATTATATCTCTTGTGTAGTTTTTCTTCAATTTTGAGACAGGAAAAAAGCAGGGGGAAACAGGATGTTTTCACTTTTCACTGATTTCGTGTACATTAGCAAGTTGAGCGGACGCATGAGCCTAGAATCTCTGTAATCTCACAAACCTTTTCGGGTGTACTACCTGTGCCTATTTATAACTATCAATGTCAGAACATTGTACCTTCGCAGTGTGCTAGATTCTTATTTCGTGAAACTTTCCCCAATATTTTGAGCTCCATGTATATCTCGCAGTATATCTCTCATATTTGCTAGATATTAACATTCTCAGTGTTGCACGGGTTTTTTTCGTCTTCTCTGCTTCGTGTCTGCTACATGTTCATTAGGATTCTCTGTGGACACTGGAACATTACCATAGAATGAAATGACCAAAGTATTCCAATCCACACGGCTTCACCGTCATAGACACAATTTTCCAGGATAAACTCTTCACACCCTTACATCCCCGCTGAAGTGTACACAGCTCTTCTCCAGAGCTGAGAGCAGTGTTGCATCAAAACTTGCTTGTACCCAGTCGAAAGCATTATCTCAGCTGGAGCTAGATAAATATGTACTTCAGCATAGATGCTTACTTCGGTACGAGGTTACGTGCTATACGATATATGACTACGCGGTGCGGTGGTATGATACTTTTAAAGTGGATCTCATTAGGGTCTCTGGAGGGAAACGATTGTTACCTTATTGAATTTAATCTATGTGCAGAGGTCATTCTAATTAAGTGGAGCAACCGGCTTCTCTCCCCACGGCGTCTCGTGGTATTACTCTGAAATAATATGAGACTAATCCTAACCCTCCGTATTACTCTAAGATTTGTCCTGGGATGTTGTGGTGCGTGTGTCGATGTCGTTATCGGAGTAGCGTAAGCTATGTGAAACTCTCACCAATTTTTCCTTTCATCTCTCTATCTGCGGAGAACAGTGTTATTTCGCTGGAGAGTTGGGGTGAGCAGCTCACATTTTGTCGTCTTCCTTAAGCCGATGACAATCATTTTCGAGTGTTCCTCTTGATCTCTCTCTGTTGTCTTATGTCTTAGTTTGGGAAAACACGTTATATTGCTGGTATAACATATATTCGCACCGTGTGTGCCTCATTCTTTCGGACACAATGCATCCTCACGTTATTCCATGCTGTGCCTCATTTGTACGCATCCTCCTATCCACAACGTTGTCACACTCACAATTGAGCGGGGAAAGTGACATTATGTTTATGGGGAGAACAGGCTCACAACACCGATGATCTCGGTGAAGTGAGTCATAACACACCGGAAAAACGACACTCTCCACAACTCTCCTCTTCATCGTCACAAAAACAGAGGAGCGTGTTGTCTGTCTTTCAATCAATTTCCTCTTTCTCCTTGAACAACCATCATCATTACCATTAGTCGTCAATGTACAGCTTTCCCGTCTTCCTCTCTCGTCCTTCACCAGAGAGGAAAAGGGGGAAGTCAGAAAGTCGAGTGGTTTGGATTTTCCTGTCGTTCCTCCTCACATTTATATCTGTCGTATCATAATATACTGAGACTCACGCAAGTTGTAGTACGCACAATGAACAAGGTGAAAGCTCACGTATGACGGGAATTGCACATAATATCAATCCATCCAATTTCATTCTCTACTTCACAAAACGTCAACTGCCACGCTCCTCATACACTCCAGTACCAATTTCGACCCTCTTCACAAACCTTGTGAAGTGAGTGAGTGACACGCTGTAATGTAGGAGCGGCATATTATTACTTGTAGATTGGGAAAGGTTTACTATAGCGTCGGGACTCACAAAAGGAGAAAAGGCAACAATATATAGGAAGTCCGAATCTCGACCAGAAATCCGGAAATAAGGGGGTGGAATCATAGATACCTACTTGTTTGCGAGATACACACACACCCACTCTCCTTTGTATGCCAGAATTTAATAGAGAAAATGAGAAAGTCTTTTGAAAAAAGAGGCAATATTCATCTCACACTTTCGTTGTGAAAATAGTTGCGATACTCCTGCCAATAAGTTTGGGATACATTGAGTCATTACCATTACAATATCGAGCTTATGTTTATACAGTAGCGGGAAAATGGTGGTGAAAAAAAAGAAGTGATACTTATGTCGGCATTATGGTCACTAAAGTAAGTAAAAGTAGTGGAATGATACGCACTTCGGAGGAGCTAAATATCTCTCCCTTATAACACACATAGTCAACTAGTTATTTTTATGTCCGATAAAGTGGAAGTGAGCTGTTCAACTTTTTCTATTTGTACAGATATACCCTTGCCGACAAAATAAAGCATGTTAATGTTTGCGCTTTATGTGCAACTCCAGAGAGAAAGTGGTATCCTCAACGTATGGACTTTGAATGTTACATTTTTATGCAGCGTATATTTTTTACGTGTGAGACGAAGCACAAGGTAGCGGAAGTTGAAGACACACTATTATATGCTCGTATAGTCATGAATTTTCCCTGTGGGAAGTCAAGTGCTAAGAGAAAGTTAAGAAGAGCTAAACGAAACCACTACAAAAAAAACGGAGCAGTTAGAAAGCTTGGCTTGCCGACTAAAAAGTTAACCAAATAAAAATATGATGTTGGTGTATAGTTGCCATTCTTTCCCCTAAAAAATCCAACTACTTCACACTCTACGTAAAAGTTTTGGTGCGTGTATGTGCATCAGGGAAATAGGGTATGGATGGCCAAATAGTTACTCTCGTTCGTGGTTAACGATCACTATCGGGATTAAATGACGACCGTGTAATATACACTTGTCGATCTCAATTCACGTGGTTGGGCGGGCATTAGCTACACCCTCTTATTATTATATGCTTTTTCCGTAAATATATAGACACACCATTTCGACAAACCTTTGGAGTCGTCGAAGATACAACATTGATTCAAACTCTACTTCATATAGAAGAGTGTATAGTATACACTTGTATCTACAGTTTGGTGTAGTTTCGTAGTGGTGACCGACTGCTTTGGGGAAAACCTACAGAATCTCCATTTAATGTCCAAATCCTTACAACCGTTCAAATTGACTGGCTTAATTTGACTCCCTCTGGAATTCGAGTGGTGCGGCGCTCTCTCCTCGTGTGATGTTGGTTGCTTGATGCTTTTTCTTGCACGAAATGGCTTGAGGACATGATCTCATTCTCGAGATGTACAATAGCAGTTTGCACTTGTCCTGAGTTTTAATGCGTCCTCCCGTATAATAATATCTTTGTATACTGGTATGAATAGTAGAACGAGGTAGGAATTTTGACTTTCTCCATCCAATGTACGGAATACACACTATTTGTCGAAGGAGCTACAACGTATTATTACGCGTACGTATAACCGATTGGAATTTTCGCGTCGCCTCTGTGTCCCTGCCACTGACAATAATGTTGTGTACACAGAAGCACACACAGGGAACAGGCGCGAGAAGGAGCAAGTATAACTCACGAGATTTTCCTATGATCCCTTTTCCCTTTCAATGAAAGTAGTTCACGGAGAGAAATTCCCCGCTTTGGAGAAAGCGCACATTCCGATGTCACAGCGAAAACACAACAGCCTACGCACGTATCACTCACTAGCGACGCAATGAGTAAATAAGCTCATCTCAACGCAACGCGAGAGTCTTCTTCGAGTTACATAATATCTACCACAAAACGCTTGTGTGATATACACCATAACAAGATCATTTTAGAGGGACAGAGATGAAAGGATGAGAATGGTGAGGAAAATAGGGCCGACGGCGTTTGCGTGTAAAGATCCAGGTCACTTGTCTCCTGCATTAATTTAACTTAGTCAAATTCCGACCCAGATTTCAAAATTCATCTTCATCCTGTCAATACTACAACCCCGTTTCCAGAAGAATACGTCAACTCTCCTCGACTGAAATGAGTATCACCGCACAATGAATTCCCAAACAAGGGAGTGACGAGAGAATGGGCTCTCTCGTTGTTCAAGTTTCATTCTGTATAGCCTCGCCATGAATGGATAACATGTTTGTCACTCACACGGAAGGGAAAGTTTACTCTCCGAGTATATACACACACACGGAGGCAGAGCCAGAGGAGAAAAACAAGTCGTGGACTTTGTTGCGTTGTTCAATATTTTCCGAGAGTACACGTCTATATTCGCGTACAAATTGCAATATACAGTAATGAAATAGCTACATGGAGAAACTACATCTTCCTTTCCCGTACAATTTACTGTGAGATACATACATTCAATAAATAGGATAATAATAGTGCTCTGTCTTTCTCTTTGAGAGACTTTAATGGTGGCAACACACAGTGAGGCATCAATCCCTTTGTCCTCACCAACAATGACTTTACTTTCCAGAGAGAGCGTCATATTGAAAGAGTAGCTTTCTCTTTAAAAATATGCTAGCTTTTTGTGTGCACAAAAAATGCACACAAGCGACCAGAGAGAGTGTTTGTGTGGTTATGTGAAAGCTACGTAAAATTTTGACTGTTACTTACACTATATTACCCATTATGTGATATGTTGTAAAAAATACAAGTTGTATACATCCAAGGCTTTATAGGGTTACACCACCACACGACAGGCGACACACAAAAAAGGATACACACCAGGAATGTGCTCTCAAAGTGGAGAGAGTGAGAGACAGGGTGAAGGAAATGGAGTAGCGGTTTGTCACTGTCAAATCCTCAAGTTAATGCGTTTGATGTATGTATGTACTAACATTCATATTATTGACTCGCCTTATTGCTCCCTTTCATCCCTCTCTGGATTTTATATAGATAGACTCTCTGTGTGCTCACTCACAAATATTCTTTTTTCCCTTTAATGTTTGAAGGTTTCTCTGTCAGTTATGAGTAGATACTGAGAAAGTGTGTCTGTGCATGTGAAGCAGGAGGAAGAAAGTGAATTTATACTTGACGATGATGATAATGTGGATGGCAATCGGGAAGATACATGGGAGACGATGAAAATACGTGATGTTCTCGTTGTACACATCTCTCTCGGCCGTCTCCCTTGGTGTTTTATTCAGAGTGTGCTAACACATCGGAGAACTGGAGAGCACAGACGTATTACTTGGATGTGTTTTTTTTTTCAGAGGGAAAATCTTCACGAGTGGTTCGTAGTCAATATGCGGGGAGCAGCAGGAGAAATCGTCATTGGGAGGACAACAAAAGGTTTACGAGGTTATTGGTCTTGAGTGTCATGGATGTGTATAGGAAAGAGTATTGATGATGATGACAAGGACTGAGATGGGGAGCGAGTTGAGGCTGCATCAGACTGCCACATTATTATTATTATGGTTCATCTTCATACTTCATGCGAGAGCGTTTTATCTAAATGACTTGGTATGAAGAAGTGCGGGGGTGCGTCATGAAGAGAGCCACTTATATTGGTGATAGAAAAGTTTCCTGTTTTTCCTGCGTAGAAAACTTGCAGTCAAACTAATATGCATAAAAAGGGTGAGTAGTGAACTGATATAGTCGATGACTCGACTTTCTCCTTCCCATCATCATTTTTAGAGCTCAACAGGGATTTATCATTTAAAAATACATTGAAGCTTTTCGTAATGTGGTTTGGGGAATCATTACAGTCCGGAGAAGTTGGTATGTCAAGGGGAAATATCGTGTGAGGGGAAAACTAGGTCAGACTTCTTCATCAAATTAGAGTCACGCACGAGAGTGCTTTTTATCTCTGGCGTGAGAAATGTGACTTCGCTTAAGTAGCAGATTAATAAATTGGACAATGCAATTAGTACACACATGGCTTGAGCAGTGGGGATGGATGGAAGCGTTGTGTAATGAAATATTATTGTTGATAAAAATTGGAAACAAGGGAGAAAGTAAATTGCTATTAGAAAGCCTCTTCTGAAGACAAACATATGGATTCACCTGACGGTCGCGGCATTACGATTTCCTCCCGGGAAGAATTAAGGAAACATGATGAGGACGGCAGTTACAATTCATTTTTTCATTTGTCACCACCAAGTTGAGGGTGAAAGTGTACCAAAACGAGGAAATATAGGGAAACGTGTTCCACACAAAAATGTTTGCGAGGACAAGTTTGATGCTTTTTTCTCTTCTCTCTTCCACTTTCTTTCTGCTTTGATAGAATCATGATAGAAATCTTCTTCCCATTTAGATACAACAAGATTGAAGTCAGAGGTGCTAGCAGTTTGTCAGTTTGGCTGGCAGATTTTTTCCCTCCTCCAGGCCTTTGGATAGACGAGAGAGAGAGAGAGAAAGGGGGGAAAACAGGAAGACAGCTTCAAGATTAATCGCAGAAAAGTAATTTGTCACACGACGAACCTCTAAGTCAAAGCCAGGGTTATTATACAAAGCTATAAGCTTTGAAGACGAGAGGGGAGAGGGGGGATTCTGAAAAATTGGCAAAGAAAGGGAGGAGGAGAGAGGAGAGTTGTGAAAAGGAAGAACAAGGCGGACGCTCACATTCACAAACACATGAGATTTTCGAGAACGGACTTCACTTTTCCGTTGGAGAAAGGAAGAGCTTAAAAAACTTGACTATTTCTGAATGTCGGGCATATCATCATATCTGCTTTGTCCACACGCTGATATTATTTTCTCCATATAACGAGATGTGTGAGAGAGATGGAGACTCGCCGTGTGTGCGTATATGTGTCTTGTGGAGAAGTGTGTGCAATTTGCGCTCTTGTATTCTCCTCAAAGATGTAACCAAACCATTTCTTAACCATTCAACTGGAATTGTAAAGAAGAGGCTGGAGTACGGTTAAACTACTCGGATCGTTATTTCTGGAAAATGCAAGTCGGGCTCACATATGTATATGAAGGTACATACATAAATTGTGAGTTTATAGAGATGCTTCTATACAAAAAAAAGGACGGCATTACTTTAAGTTATTTTTTGTGTGTAAAAACCACACAATCTCAAGGAGGAGGGAGAAGAGAGGCTTATGAGAATCAAAATGAGCCAAGGAGCAGCTCGTTTTTTCGTTACGGCTCGGATCTGCTGAGACATGTTACGTCTTTTTACTCAATGAAGACTATCTATTTACCACATAATGCACATATATACGGCGAGATACATACGTGTGATGTGTGTTTATGTGTGAGCAGAGTTTCTCTATGTTTGGATTAGTTTACTTGTATAATCTCTAGGAACACTGAAGGGAAGACAAATGAGTTTGCTTGAGGCTTTAAAAGTGAAATAAAGCTTCCTTCACTTGAGCCAACACGACGAGTGAAAAGAAAGCTGAGAGAAAGCAGAGAGCGGGGAAAGCCATGGGCTTGAGAAAATGTTCAAGAAATTAAGGGACTCGCATTAATGGAATCAAAACCGAAAGTTAGCCTTTCTTCTCTCTCTCGTCACTAGTTCAGATTTGCCCTCGTTACTTTTTCATCCCTAACTGTGCGAAACGATAGTGTTGTGTAAGTATATGTAGCGTGCTAATATTATGATAACGCTGAGAAAATATATATTTCAGTTCGTCGCTGTGTGATTAAATTTAAAACTCGGTAGTTAATTCCAAAGAAATGTGCTCCCTTTGGGGAAGATAGTGTATGACAGGTAGCTTTAGGAGGGAGGTTGGAAGTTGGCCTTTCATGGAAAAACAACCTTGGTTATTATGAGATTCGAAGATGTTTTCACTGTGTTCATATGACGGGTTGAGGTATTTTGGAGTTATGAAAATTTGTACGTTATTTTCTTTCTTGATGCATACACCCCCTACAGGCTAATATTCTCTGTAATATGGAAATTTTGTGCAACCTGCTAGCCCACAATGTTGGCTTGCTAAATTGTATTTTTTTTAAACGAGAGAGAGAGAGAAAAAATGAAGACTCGCATGGTTCAGTTTCGAGTTTCATTGGTTTTCCTAAAAGTGAGAACGGAAACGAAAGTTTCTCCGTTATCAGGAGGAGCACGAGAAAAAGTTGCACTTTCTGACACGCCCACTCTTCAACTTCCTCTGAAGAGATTAGCGAGCTAATTTAAGCACTTTAAGGATCTGTTGACGAAGCCCTGGTTTTTTTCTGATGTAATTACGACCAATCTAATAACTTCGTGTTACACACATATTTTTGTAGGTTTTTTTGCAGGCGGTAAAAATTTTGTGGGGGAATTTACCCGTGAAATTGACTCTGAAACTTAGAAAAATCATTAAAATTGAAAGTTTCTCCGCTCTGGATTTTCTCTTCACGAGGAGGAAGATTCCCGAGTGAAAATGGTTCAATTAATTTTCCTATCAAGAGTGCCAAGATTATGTGGAAGCCTTTCCAGAATCAAAGCCGATACTCGAGTATCCCTCTGACACACACTCATCTTTCAAGAGCTTTACATATTATTTTTTTCTACAATGTTTCGCCTCTGTTATCTCAAGTCGTTAACCTACAAGTTAGGCCAATGGTACATCAGCTATTACAAGTGCAAAGATTTCTTACATGTAAAGGCGGCAGCTGTAAGCAGAGGCGACATGACTCAGCCGTTACACTCGATAAGCAGTTGCCGTTATACATCTACACTTTTCCGCATCCATCTTCCAATTTCACCATGAGCGAGATTTGATAGACATTTCGTCCACCCACAAGTCTGACACACGATTCCATTTTCTCTTTGTGGCTTTCCCCTCTTGTTCATTTCAAACACGGAATCTTGGAATCTATAACTCTGATCCTGGGAAACGTATACTTGCTGATCTCAAATTGTCTGGTTTACCCGATTTTCTAACCAGCAAAGATGATTCGGAAAAAAAGTTCGCATTTCTGTGATCGCGAATAAAATAGATCGGAAAAAGATTCTCTTCGTGTGTGGACTTCAGAGAGTTAGATTCTGAGGTTTCTGCTTCCCAGCAGTGTTTCGTCACTCGGTGCTCGCCATTGATACGTACGTCCCTTCAAGTTTGTGGTTCCCCTTGTGTCAGGTTTCCTTGAAATGAGAGATTTTCCAAATTCTCACATAAGGATTAGTTTTTGGAAGAGAAGTACTTTTTCCTCTACAATTCCTTATCCATGCATCCTCATCCGTGCTTTGGTACAATATCACATGATGATCTCACGTGGAATCAGTTTTCACCAAACCACCACACACAGTCAGGAGTCCTGTCTTTCTTCGGCTTTCCCTCTACTTGCAACCTAATGCAATCTGTCTTCTGAACTACATCCCACGTCAAGAATGAGAAGATGGGAGGCAAGACGAGAAAGGATTTCGTTGAGTCCAAAATCTCTAATAATTTAGAATCCCTCCTGCTGGCTGTTCCTGTGGTTCCTTTCTCTCAAGACAAGTCTCTCTCTGCGTGCTTCTCTCTCCTTCGCTATGCAAATGAATTCGAATGAATCATAAATGACAGGGAGGCATTAGAGAGCGTATCAGCACAGCCAGAGGAGTTGCATCAATGCGAAAGTTTATTCATCCAATCACTCGTGGAAATCTCTCACTAGCTTTCCCCATCTTAAAAGACACACACACAACCGCAGAAGAACCAATTCTACTCATAGAATTTACATAAACTGCTAGAGCTATATAAACTTGAACTCGTGAAGAGTTTTTAGAAACACACAATCGTGTACGTTTAGCGTTTCTACGTATTTTGCGAATGATGTGTATCAGATTTAAGCGCAAATATGACATCTCGTTTCAGTCGATACCAGTTTACAATTTCATGCCACAGAATTCTCCTGCAACCCAAGCATTACAAGCGATGATGGAATGTATAAAGCTCAGTAACGACAAAACCTGAAGGGTCGATACCCTTCATCGATTAGAATTTGAGGTACGTCTCAAATTTGGAACTCCCAAATTCCAAAGAACTTAAAAATAACCCCATTTTGTCTTCAACTTAACAACAAATTAAGCCTGCACCTTCTACAAGTAACCTAAAAATGCTTTGAAAACGTGCTCACAAGATTGACAAGGTTAAGATGTTATCTCGAGAAATCTTGAAAGCCATAATCTCAATTTTGCAGGCACATGGTGTGAATATCCCTCCCCAATTTGTAACATTTGACCAGAAGCAGCGGAAGTATAAAGCCTGCAAACTATACTCGGATTATTATTACTTTTTGCATCTCATGTGGCCCAATAAAAAGGCCTATCTCGATCTCCTATTGTGGGACCGTGTATTTTTGTGCTGAAAAAAGAAGCGATGAACGTTGCGATGTGTATATACGAGTAAAAACTTATTTATTCTTTGTGTCTCACAGGATTACACTCTCATAATGTGCTTCAGAGAGTGTTTTTGGATGGTGGTGTTTTTTGTTTTGTACTAGGAGCGTTATTTAACAGATTCACGAAAGCTAAAGCTTCACACACAAATAATGATGGCACAAGGAGATGAAGCACACCAGGATCTCTCACAGTTTCTCGTGTTGATGGTAAAAGTGCTTTAACAGCTTACGAATGAAAAAGACACTGCTTATACGGTTTCCCTCTTCACTAACACATAATACTGAGTTCTGTATACAAGTGTGTGAGGGGCCCGCATTATTATGAGTATCACTGTTGTTGATAGCGGTTCAACTCAAACAAGAATCCGAAATAAGACATGTAGCGCGGAGAAAACAAAGTGGAAGCTATAAAAACACTTAATGGCCCTCCAATAATTACGCCCATAAAACATCGGTTTATCTTCTGCGTGTATCATTTAAATGTTTATTTCAATTGAAACTCTCAAAAAAGCTCGCCAAAAGTGGCAGACCCTCTCTAACGTGTGCGATGGGAGCACAAGGATGTATCTCGATATACCAGCAAGAGGCACCATTAATCTGCTTTACTTTCGCCAAAAACTTTCATACAGTGCAGTAAATCCATGTTGTGGTTAGTGGAAAGAATAAAAATACCTAAGCCTCTTCACATCTGTATAAATGTAGCTCGGTGGAAAATTCATTGAAAATATAGCTGAACATTTTGGTGTAATCTTGGTACGCACAGAAAGTGGCCTCAAGATCAACGAAGAAACAACAGGAGAAAGCAGGAAACAGCAAACTGTACTAAGGCAAACTCTACATTTCTTATTCATCTTTCATAGAGGTTTATAAGCTTCATCTTTAACAGGAAGAAGAGGAAAGGTTTGCTCCGTTTTTCATTGACATTAGAGAATGACACATGTGCTCCAGCAGTGGCGTGGTTTAGCACTGGACGACTTTTGCTTTCGATAAGACAAATGAAACCAGCTGTTGTGTATTTGGTGGCGGTTAAAGATTCTCTGTTGCTTTCTATTACTGCGGGAGCACCAAAACGCATACCCTTTGTGGAATGACACTTGGAAAGAAAGAACAGATAGCCGGAAATGCTGACATGGGTTTTCAACGGGGTAAGACACACTTACACGAAATTGGCTTGTGGGGTGATGTTAAGAGGTAATTTTGGTGAGTCTTTGGTTATTTGGTGGGTTTGAGAATAGGGTGCAATTTTGTAAATGTATGACCTTCGGCATGTAATACAATAAGCAGGCAAGCTTGTTATTTAACAAAGACAATGACATTGGCAGCAGATTCGTCTGCTCTTCAGATTGTGTTCATTAAGCAATCCAACGAAAACCCGCTTTTGCGAAAGGTTTACACTTTAGGAGTAATTGAGAGACTTGCCTGTATTTACACTTTGCTCAAACAAAAACAAAACAGATGCTTGTATTTTACGAGAAAACGCATATAAAAAGGGTCGAAGACCAGGCAGTGTATCCAATCCAAGTTACATTTTTCGAAGCATCCAATCCACCACTGTCCAGGGCTCAATTGGATTGACTCTCATTGTCTCGCGACTTGTGAAAAACACAGCTTTTTATAGAAGGACACCGATATATGAATTGGTTACTTTGGCGTGAGTTAGGCGTGTATCGACTAGAGTGCTGTTGCAGAATCTCATTCGCACGGAAAAACGTAGAGAGTTAAACGAATTCCATGGTCCAAGGGCATCGGAATCTACTTGTAATCTTGGCGATCTCTATGCAGGAGACGGAGCTGAATGGGAAAGCAATGATGGCAATTACACGACCACCATTACGGTGCCACTCACAGTCCCGCTTTGTGCCTCAATGCATACCGTTTAAGTTGGAGGCTGAAGCTCTTACGTTTGGCAGTATCAATCAGTCAGACACAATCTCCCACCATTACTCTCAATGAATTGGCACATATCACCCAAACTAGGTACATTAAACTTTCTCTCCCTCTACGTGCTGAGTTATAAATGAAGATACATCAAGTGGAGTGTTCGTAGATGCATGCACACGTGTTTACATTCCAACTTACTGGATACTTTTTTTTATCTCAGAGAGTCATGCCTTTCGTAGTTAAAAACAACCTTCACTTTCTTTCTTCATGTTCTGCAAAAACAGGAGATCATGATATATCTTTCCCTTTCTTCTCTGACCGTGTGAAATATATGGGAAAACAAATGCCGTAACACCAACACCATGTCGATTTGTTTAAGGTTTTCCTTCCTTGTTTCTCTTGTTTGTTAACCCTTTGACAGGTCTAACTCAATAAAGAGGATGTTGGGCAAACAATACTATGCCTATGTGTATCTGAGTGCGACGGAATTACACCTGCACCTCATGTACTTCCCATTCAAGTTTTATCACGAAGAATCATGCAATAAATTCACCGTTTATACACAACACAAATCCAAGAGATACTACGTCGTTGTTTCCACATTCTCAACTTGGTGTTAGCAGCAAATGACGCGGTTGCAATGTTAGTGAGACTTTCTTACTGTTTTAACACCACTATTGTCGTATCGACAGCTTAATTCAGCGCGGGTGAATGTGGTTTTTAAGCAAAGAGCCGGATCATAATTTTTAATATAAAATCCCAATATTGTATGTGATATTTACCATAAAGCCGGGAAGAGACATGATATTTGTTATTAAATATTTTCAAGTTAAAGATATTTTAATTAGAAACCTCGTAATTTAGTACCCTTAACGGTTAAACGGAAAGATCAATAGCTCGATAAGGAGAAAAATATTACAATTCTCGATATGCTTTTACTTACGATCAGCTCACATTAATGATCGTTACACAAAAGCAATTACAAAATAGTTTACGCGTAGAATAAAGTATAGGATATAATCAATCAATGCAAAAACATTAGCGTAACTATTTTGTGGATGATCCAATGTAAAAGAGAGACCCCTACCTGTGCGAAAATATGAGTTAACAAGTTTCAGTGCTTTTCACTGTGTGGGTGTTTAGGAACATTTAGCCGACAATAATGATAGCATACAGGTAATGATGGGAATAGCTAAGAGTACAATATATGACGGAAAATTCATCCAATCCCCGTGCTTGTGCTTATAAATCATAATTAAATATTCCTACAAAACTGAACTGACATAATACTCTCTGTGATTTTAAGAAAATTCACACAAACACATTTTCGCATTGTACATATGTTCCCGTCGACGAGAAAAATTACGGTTTCATACAAATGTGAACAGTCAAATGAAATTTACTTTAGAACTGTGACCGTCTGTAACTCTATTCACATCGTCGTCGTTTGCGATTCTAATCAAGTGAGCATAGTCGTGTTTTTGGTATAAGACAGAACCTGTGATCGTTCCAAAGTTTCAAAGCAAAAAGGTTTTTGGTTAGATTTTTCATCATTTTGGTAAAACGATTTCAAATGACATTTTTCCAAATAACCTTGTAAGGTTTCCTCAAAACGAGGTTTCGCAGCAGGGTTTAGAAATGAAAGACGATTTATTCTTTGCCCTAAAAAATTTCAATAAATCTGCCATATTGTCACTTGTGTTGCAAACCAACGCACAACTGTTCTTGACTTGCTCATTGCACATTCACATTCCTGCCAGTACTTCACGCGAGTGTAACGATAGTGGTAACCATCTTGTGCCAAATTTAAAGCAAATCGGACACTAATTATATACGGCAGTGTGGTATAATTAAAATGTAAAAACACTGCGCAGCACAAATGATTTAAAGACTGCTTAGTTAAGGTTTACCTGGTCTTATCATTTAAATTTAATAAGCAAGAACAAAAGAAGTATTCCTCCATTAGGCACCTTTATTACTAATACGCATTGTACAACCCTGTTGCGTATAAATCTGCAGCATACTAACAAAATACGTGAACGAGTATACGGGGCCATTACTGCCAAGCAAGAAATTTAATGCAACTAAGCCGTGTCGTGTGTGGCTCGCGTATTTTTCTTCAGTGTAACCCGGTCCGATCTGCAATTTACACCTTCCCGATGGGGAGCAACAATTTACCTTATGCAAATCATTTAGGAGGAGGCGCGAGTAATATGCTACCCATTTGGGAAATTGTATATTACTTCACAGTCCGCAACGAACACCAAAGCCCAAACAGCACGAGAATTTCCAGGATATGCAAAGTATTTTTTGTTATGCCTAAAAGAAAGCGTGAAATAAAGCAGGAAAAGTTCTCGAAATGCAAACATTTCTTTTGATACATCCCGGATCCTAATGCGTGCATTTGACGTAATGCACACAGTAGGAAAAAAGCTGGTGCGTGTGAAGAGTTCGTACTTTCCGTTTTTTATGCATTAGATATACACGCGCCCATTTTTCTCTCGTTTGTCCGTCTAACGATACCAAACAAAAAAACTCGTTGAAGGGTAGAAAGGTGAAAACGAGTTAGATATCACAAACTTTCCTCTTTCAACACAACACCATTGTTGCATTATGCGTTTTCTCTGAGGAGATCAAAAGCGGTCGGGACTTCAGATTTTTCAGACTGAGTCTTTTCTTCCCGTTCTCGGATTCACTCGCAATCAGCTCACAGTGTGCACTCTTGATTCCTTCAGTGAAAGGTGAAAGCATTTTGTGAAAGCTCTGGTAGGGTCGTGTAACTCGTGTACAGTGTGCATAGCACCAGGTAAAAACTTCTGCATTTTTTGACCCACCACTTCTGGTGCAGCTTGACAGATGACAGAGATACCTGAACTTGAGAGGTTGATGGTGACAAGCTGTGTGGTTGCATTGTTGTTTTAGCATTAGTTGCGTAAATTAGAGATATATAACATATCAGCATATTTATCCCAGTTGGGGGTAATGCGATATTTTGTTTTGCCTTTGTGTGTAGAAATGTGAGCCACCTTTAACCTTTCAACATTCCGGATGAAAAAAGCATTGTGAACAAAACAAACTAGTTACACTAGCATTTGTATATCTCAAAGTTTGAACATCTATGCTTGTGTGTTCAAAAATTTCTGTAATGAAAAATGACGATATAACCGAATATTATTTTGCGACTCAGATCAGACCCTTTCTAACCCGTCAACGTTAATATCTCTTTCGCTTGGTACAGCGACTCCATGTCGGACCTAGTTAAATTGATATTGAGCCCGTATGTAACAAAACAAGAAAAGTCAAAGGCAACATGATACAGGTATTTTTGCTCGTGTAAACATGTAAAACAAAGTCTGGAGAGCGACCTTGGTTTTAGGCCTTGAACTCGTAGAAATCGTGTATTATTAAGGTTGTAGTAACGCAAAACGCTGTCTGAGAAACAAGTCACAACTGCTTATACTCAAGCAATTTTTCAAAGGAAAGTCAGGTTTAAGAAAAATATCCTAGCTAGGGAAAATTATAATGCATATAAGAATGATACATGAATAAATAATATCTAGCGAGTACTTGTGAGAAATACATAAATACATGAACCTCCAACACGCTGTATATCTAAAGCAGCTTCAATTTTTTAAAAACTTAATTGAATTAACAAATTCTCTGCTTCCACTGTTGACCGTTTACAAACGCAACTAGATTTGTTAAATAAATCAAACCAACAAAACACCAAAGTTTGCTATTATTGAAGGTTTAAAATTTGAAAAGAAAACGTGAAACTTGAAAACTTGCAGAGTGCATCTGCACTTTAAGTTGTATAATACCATGCCGTGCTTTTCGATTTTTTTGTTTGCCATGTCACAACTTTCACTTGATCTCTTTACATAAACAGACAGGAAATCGGCGCAGGGTAAATATGCTAAAGCATGCTTCTTACATTGATAGCGGGAAGTAGCTGCTTATCAGAGAGATGCGACTTCTCTCAAATCTATTTGCTCGCAATATGAACATTTAGCCCTAGGGTAGGTTCAGCTCAGTGTATAAATATGGAAAACGCGCATCAAAAAATCTCTTGAACATGAATGTAACATCAGGTTGCAGTTTCAGACGCATGGAATGGTGAGCGCATGCATTGTACAAAACACAAAAGGGGGATACGAATGCAGCACAAGGTTCAATTTCAATTTATGCATTCTGTAGCAAGCGTTTGAATGTCAGTGTGAAGAAATATTGCCAAAGGCTGTTATCATTATCTTACAAGCTCTTCCCTGCACCTCGGAAAGGGAGTGAAGGATTTACTTTCACTTTTCTCCACCAAAAAAAATCAAACCTAAGTATTCTCAATGCTAAACATGTTGTTTATCTAGCTTAAACAATACACATGCGACTCTACCCGCCTGTCGTTTTCATGGGCAAAGTAAATGGTTTTTTATAATATCCATACGATTTTGAAACGCTCAACACAAGCTTCAATGTTGGAAAAGCATGGGTTCGATATCATGCGTAATGTTTGAATAGATTTTTTAAAGAATTTTGTGAACATTACAATGGATCAAAGCAAAAAAAATCTGAGAGATCCATATAAAATGTAAAACTCTGAACCCCAAAATGTCATGAGTATTTACGAATAATCCGCACTGATTATAAACTGACCAGATGCGTGTCTGTTCAAAAGTGTCAAATTGTCAAGTAAGAGTTCATACAACATTTCGTAATGAATGCAAAGCATACAACGAGGTTTCGCTATCATCTAAAGAAATGTGGCCCACGAACGGGAAACTTAAACCAGATACAACAAGGAATGATAACGAGCCATGGCTCATGATCCAGTTCTCCCTACTTCTCATTCAGCCAACTTTTCGTGAAAATGTGAAACGCTACTTTACAGACCTAATCATCAGTCTTGATGCCCGTGCTCTGGTCACTGGATTGGAAGATCAAAGGAACAGCACAAGGAAATACAAACATCACCACACTACCCGAGTGTTAAACCTGGCAACAAAGTGTTCGGTTTTAGGTTCATGTTCCTTTTTCCGATCATTCCGTCACTTTGTTGACAACCCACTTGCACATTCCGAAAGATTTAAAAATAGGATAGGTTTCACCAACTAAATCTAACAGAAAACTAAAGTTCCAATTGCAGTACGTAACTTTACATATGTTGCACAATAGCAAAGAGAACAAAGGAGAAAGCACTTGATCCAATCTCCCTATGGTCATCTCCCCTGGACAAATTTTTATAAACCAGCAGGAGCTAATAGCTCCGAGCTATTAGAAGCTCAAGTTTTCAAAACAAAGGGCGTAATGATGAAGCGCTTGCTACCACAAATAAAATCGGCCGCATTCGTAATAATTGAAAAATATTGGCGTATAGTTGACAACCAGAAACATTCTGCGAGTGTATTAACCAAAAATATTGGATTTCACTCGTTAAAACGGCTTAATCAAACTGGATATGGAAAGGAATGTAACTCGTCGTTTTTCTTGCATGCTCATCTGCCAAGCATTCGTAACGAAAGCTCTTCCGTTTCTAAAGGATGCATCCGAATTTATGTTAAAACTTACGCCTACCAATCATCCGACAAACCGACAACAGAGCGCACGTATTCCACAACTAAGACACTCAAGTATTTGTGGAATATTCCATCCTTTTTCACTTACTGCATGCACACATTTCTGTGGGTGACCTCGACACTCCTCTCTCGTCGGCGTTTGAAATGTATCACATCAAATCATGAGCTTTGTGAAAAAGCTACTAGTATTCAGTTTGAAGTTGGATTCAGTCAGTATCCGTATATAGTAACTCTACTTGTGACACTAAAGTGTGTTGTATGACTACAATTTGAGGCTGGGAAAGGGCTAAAGGTAAGTTAAGTGGAAAAGGGCGGAAGCGGGCACGTTCGTGGTGAGTGCATGCTTGGACGATTTCACTAATATTTGCCATTGTGTACACCTAGTAAATCGTAAATCCTCCAACATACACTCACATCCTCGCTTGCATACCAACGAAACGATAACCGTTGTTGACCACTTTGATGATTGTACGCTTGGATGGATTTATGGATTACCCAAACAAGTTGCAAACCTGAAATGAAATAAGTTCAGCCCCACCCCCAACCAACAACTCCCACTTTGTGTATAACAAGTTGGAGAAAATATTGGAATTGGAGAATCACAAGTGACGCGGGGTGAGAGGAGCTTTCCATATCCACTGAATAAAGTGTTTACGACCTGTGAGAAATGTAACATCTGTCGTGTTACCAGTTGTACTGGTAGAAACGGTTGTAGGAGCGTGCCCAGCTATTTCGAGAAGTTCAATTAAGAGACTGTCACATTAAATTCGCTTCCTTCCTCTCTTTGTCACTCATCATTATGTACATTAATGCTGGTGTTCGGGGCAATGCTCACACGCTCCAGCGATGGGCTTTTTACCAATAACGAGTTGGTTTAATTTGTACTTGATCAACTTCATTAACACAATGTACAAAACAAGAAATTGGAAATTAGTCCTTAGCACCGCTTCCCTCAAGGTGCAGCTTACAGAGTTGCATGTTCGTTTCTCAGTAAATTTTCAAAATACATTTCTCAGAAGCAGAAAGCTTGTTGAGATTTACATTACGTAAACTGTTTAGCGTATTCATTCACCACTGTACGGGCTTACAATGTTTGATTAATTTCACTACGAACGCTCTATTTACTTTGCTCCGATTGTATGCAACTCTTCAAAGTTCCGAAGTTGAAGAGAGAATGGTACACACATAATTACACGCACACACAAACGTTATTTACAATGTTGGGCTCAAGATTCTTGCATCACTTCACGTGAAACTCATTTACAGAAGAATAAATTGGTGATCTGTGTAGATAAAGTGAAGTATGCACACGCACAAGAATGGTGTGATTGGATTACTCTGTAGTTTGCTGTTGATAACAAGAGAAAAAATGTAGGAAAATCGTCTTACTTAAGTTAGACTATTTTTTTGCTACTTCCAACCAAAATGGATTCATTTTAACAAAAAAGCCTTACGCAGTACATGATTCAAAGTACGCGTTACATAATATCTTTCAGTTTGTATAGTTTCGTCATTCTGCTGATATTTTTCATGTCATGCAAAAGGAAGTCGAAATGTACCGATAGCAGATAACTTTTTGTGCGTTCACCAGCGAGAAAATGCGTTTGTTCTTGAAGAACTCGAGTCCTTTAATCAATTTCCATTCGTGCCATGTTATGAGAACCAACTGAGCTGGCATCCACGAAAAGTTTGTGAGGATAATGTTATATGCGGGTTTTTCTTATATAACATGGCAAAATATGATTCTTTTGTTTTCACAAGAACCATGTTGCAGGTGCAGAATACAAACCTTATAGTTTTTCCTGTACATGATGTACATGTGTGTTTGCTGTCACACACAACGTAAGATCAAAGTTTGCCGAAGTGACGCCCTGCCGGGTTCCTAAAGGTTAAGTGACAGAGGGCAATCAGATTTTTCACAGCCCTCAAATGATTACACGTGTTCTCAATACTGGTTCTCGTCATTTTCCGAAGGTTTTAGCAGTTACGGTTGCTGTCCAACCCCGACCCACTGTGATCTTTGATGATTGGTTTATTATTACTGCTTCACAAAACAACACTAACCTGTTCACACAATTTCTATTGGATTGACACTTTGTTTTGAACTTGTAGTAGCTTTTTAAAAGAAATATCATGTGTCACTTCAGTGAAATGAAAATAAGCTGAATTTCTACATACAACTCACATCAGTCGTTGTTTCATTTCCAGAGCCTCCCAAATTTGAAATTAAAAAATCTTCACGCTATTTTCCTCTAATCTTGACAAACTGAAAAGTGTCGAGCCAAACTACCTACGGGAGAGAGATTCGAATTATATTTGTCTAGGAAAGTGATACGAACCTAATTATTTTCTGTCTCAAGTATGTGGACCCTCGCTACATTTTTCATCATTTCTTCATCACGTGTACAGTCTGCACACCTTG
>JAHZMW010004936.1:0-17427 GCA_027743745.1 Alloscopus bannaensis | reverse complement strand
CACCAAAAACACACATTTAAATAACATACATGGCAAGAACACCCATATACAGCGTCCAGAACAGGAAGATTATCCCTGCTCACTTTGTATCGACCGTCGACTTTGGCTTGCTTTCTCGATATATGTAAATATAGCCAGGACCATCCTTCTCTGTGGGCCCTGAATGAAATGAATGAACTTCATATAAAACTGAAACAAACGATGTTATTTCAAAAACCAATACTAATTGTGCAAAATTAACCACCTTCTTTTAGTCTTTGCAAAGCTTTTTGATTCAGCCACTTTTCTCCCGGCTTTTTTGACGTGCTGGAACCCTTTTTGTCTGAGAGTCAAGAAAAGTTGCTTGCTACTATATATTGCCAAAACTAAACAAGAAATGAACATTTTCAAAACTTTATACCAGGGTTTTGGAAGCACGTTGCTTTATTGTGACCAGGACTATGACAAATTCCACAAGTGACAGTTCCCTCAACCTTTAGCTTGGGAGGCGATTGGGGTGGGGACTCTTCACTTTTGAGGGAGGCCTTTGTCTCTTTGGCACTGTTACAATCATCATCCTCAGTTTTCTTTGGCGAAACGGGTTTCTTTAAAGTGACCCGATTGGGAAAGGAGTCACATGTCCTGCAATTATGACCAGTTTCTCCACAAATGCTGCAGGTCACTTGTCTGCCTTCATTAGTCACAGAAGTGCAAGCACTACTGTTGTGCCCTTTCCTTCCACAAGTTCCGCAAGTCACGGTGTCAGAACCACCAGAATGTGAGTATGTATCAGAGTCTGCAGATTTTTTACTTTTTGTAACAGAAATTGTCTGCTCGTTGAAGTATTCAGCTGTGCAGGTCCTTCTATTGTGTCCCGAACCTCCGCAATTTCCACAAACCATGATTTTCACACAACTGTGATCTCCACACAATGTTCCTTACAAATAAATACTCCTTTACCATTACAGGCAGCACCCTACTAACCCCAATGAAGCTACTCTTCTTACTTACGCATTCACAACGTTTTGTGACACACTCCAGTGAGTTTGGTATAGGGGACAGGATGTGGCTAAGCCAGCGAGATAATAATATACATATGATTTGATATAACATCCATGAGCTGCAGCTGTAGAGAGCACTGACAGTAAAGCGACCCGGTCAAGATGACTCATTCATGTTTTGCTCAGCATCGCATTCATACCCTACCGTTCACACACATAATTTAACTTATTCATTTAAATAGTAAACTAACATGTGTTACAGAAATGTTTAAACATGCATTAAAGAGATAGGCTTACACTTGTCTGTAAGCAGACCAATGTACTTTACATTTGCGCGTCAAAATAACGTGCACAATAATATATAATATGTTGGGTATCCCACATATTATATATTATATGTGGGGTATAATAAGTGATTATACAGGATCACAGTGATCACTGAGCATCATCTTTTACCATACATACTTTACTGCTATTTTATGAGTGATTGAAAGCTGAGACTCGCGATTGTCACGTTGATGATTTTAGCAGGTAGCAGGAAAAACGTTTTGCAATCAAACAAAGTTGTCTTTATACGCATTCAAGACTATATACCAATCTCTCTCTCTCTTTCTCTTCTGCTTCGGTATCAAAGAATTCCAGTGCCAAAACGTTGCTGAGCTTAATGCATACTCAATGTACAACAAAATATCATACATAAGCTTCTTATGACAAGCACATTTCATACATTTTGTGAGAGTACTAGTGACTAGTACAACCTCGTCCAAGAGAATTCAGTATCTAACAAATGCCAGAGCTTTGTTCTTTACTCTGTATTAGTTCGAAAGAATGTGCACCGTATGCACACGTCGCAAGTATGCTCACTTTGGTGCAAATTTGGAATTTTCAACTACAAATTTATTGTATTTTAAAAGAACGGAAACATTTTCAATGACGAGATGTTTTGATGTGGCCGATTACAGAATGTCGGATTCAAGTGAGGCAATAATTCAGGCAATCAACTCACAACGCTGTGTGTGTTTTAAATGCGACAAGATCTATGTTGACTTCACTTGGCATCTTGTCTGTGGCATTCGGACGAGACGAGGTACACCAAAGTTCACGACTACAAGGGTGATGCGTATAACATTTCAGTTTTTCGAGCATCTTTGGAGTGTTGACTGGGTGTAGGCCGTACTCTGCTGAGTTGCAGATGCAATTCTCATTTTAATTTTAAACCCGAAGACAAGCAACTGTCAGAGCTCTGCATGACTTCATTCAATGACTCTCTTGACTCGTAGAAAGGAAAAAATATCGTAAATGCAAATACTGTGCAAATTGCATTGCTCACTTTATTTGGGATTTTTATGCGTTTAGAGCAACTGAACTGCACTCTTGGGTGTGAACAGCTTGACTAAAAAGAAGCTTCTTTTTGGAGATGACTGAGCGAAGAAACCATTACCTATCCAACTTCAAAAGTGTTTCTGTCGCCGGCTTGTCGTGTCAAATTTCAGACACACATCCACACACATTCTAAAACGACTTTGGCACTCAACGCAAAGTGCTTAATACGTGGCAAATAATTTCATCATGATGACGATGACAAAACAGGAGACGAAAATTTGATATCCACTTTGGGAAGCTTTAGAAAAGAGTTTTAGAGTTATGAGCTAATTTCAAGTTGTTAGGAAAGGTAATAAAAGGGCTGTGGTGATGGTTTATTTAAAGTGATACAAGGCTTAGTAGAAAACAGTTGTCGTTTTTAGTAGAAACGAGGCTGCCAGAGTGGAAACACATTTTTTTGCGTGGGCGATCATTTTACGAGAGAGTGAGAAACGCGAAGCCATTTTGTCCAAAACAATAAAGGCGTTAAAAACATTCCTTCATTCTTGCCAGAGGACTAATACTTAATCCATTTTGAGAAGATGTTTCAAATGGATTGATTGCTACCATCACTCACTCGCGCTCGCACACACAGAAGCGTTTTAGTGAATCTCGTAGATTCTCCTCACGATTGATTCTTTTTTTAAAGAGCGGAGAAAGAAGGCTGATTAAACCTTTGCATTCTTTCTTTTGCGTTCGCAGCCGAAATTGGCAATTTGGATGCATGTCAAGTGTCAAGAGCCGCCTCATTGTGGCATTATAAAAAAGTGGTTACCAAATTAAAACGAGTTGCCAATTAAGTACGTAGCTAAAGTGGACATCAATTTTAATAAAATATTCTACTCACCATAATAGTAGCATTTTTATTATGAACCTCCTTATAAAAAGTTGACGGACATATTAATGCTAATTGTTAATTATCTCGTCTTCCTTTTAATTTGCTTGATGGCGAGGCCAATTTTCGCGTGAAAAATTCGTGTGTCCACAGGCTGTCCAGACGGAGACATGCTGTAATCAATTTGCCCACGATTTAAAAGGTTAGGGGCACTTTACAAGTTTTGGATTTTATTGGAGTTTGAAGAGATGCATAAAGGAAGGAGCAAAAGAAGGACGAAACAGTGATAATGATAAATGAAGTTGTCGCTGACGGTGGTCTGTAGAAAAGATGCAAACCTTTGTTCTAATATAATCTCTCAGATCTGCCATCATTTTTGGATGAGACTATTGGAAGTTGATCCAAATTGTGATTGATTAATGGGTGATGGGTACATTCAATAGAATCCCATTTGTTTGCATTGTTATGCACTGAACGTGAGGCTTTATTGTTTTGACAAAAAACCCTTTCTCTCTCTCTTCGCTTTTTCCGCAAATGCTTATCGAAATTGAACCCGCTTCAGTTTATGGCGTATTTAATGCACTTTTTGACGTGGACGTTCCTTCAACTAAGCATAAGAGCCGGATTGATGAGATTATTGCCCCCTGACGTAACTTCTACACTCTCGTTGTCACCTCACTGGTGCATCGTTGACAAGGAATAGTGATTGCTGCAATATCTTTCTCGTTTTCCACATTCTGTCTGGTTCGTAGTGCAAGTGTCACCTTCATCTTCGAAAATGATGTCGACTTGCTTAAAAATTAGGGAAGAAAGAAACGGAGCGAATCCTGATGGAAAATGCACAAAATCAAAGAAGCCATTCAGAGCAGAGAGTGAAGCGATACATTTTTTTAGTTTTTGGTTATTATACAGCTGCATCAGCTTTGAAACTGAATACATACGTACAGGGCCTTTGCTTTGATAACTCGGTGACTTAAATTTTTAAATTCAATATCTGAATTGTTTGTGCAAGAGTTTGGATATGACGTCGAGGTTGGACTCTTTGAGACACTGTCTGACACCTTATCCAATAGTTTTTTACCACATTTATACCCGTAATAATATTCTGGCTAAAAATCCGCAAGTTGCGCACCCACGACATTCATTGCAAAAAAATGTGTGCTACGTTGCGAATGACGCAGAAGAATGAAATCATTTCATTCCTTCAAAATACAAACCTTTTTAGTAAGCAAAGTCAAAGTCCTTTCAAACTGCTTTGCATTGAATGAACAATATAATACGTATTCAGAAGAAAATTGAATTGTACTTGTACACAGCACATCACATCATCATCATCTCAGCCCAATTGGTTATGATTTCTTTTTGTAAAAAACATCTCATATTTTAATTCTCTTTATGCTGTTTTTTAATCTGTTTCAATTAAAATCTCCATAAACCACTCGAACACGCATCTATGTGTGTGTACGTGTTACGAGCATTTTGGTTCGACTTTTAAATGATTTTGTACACAACTTCAAATTGAATTTTACAAACCCTCTCCCCTTTCACTGTGGCATATACACAACAATCATGACCTACACGATGGATGTGTGTGGACACACAAAATTATTATCACAAAAATTGTAGCTTGCAGCTACAAAAGCAGAGTCGTCTTCTTAACATTTTCCTGTCTTGTTGAGTTGAGAACCAAAAATACTTTAACAACAGTGAGAAGCACTTAATAAAAACATGATTAATTTATCTACTAAAAAGATTGGAGTTGTGTGTGTGTACAAGAGAAATGAATCTCTTAAAAAATTCATGGCATGTCGCGTCGTGTCGCGCTCCGTGAGTGCCGGCCGGCTCTTATAAATGTATGTACATTTATATAACTACCAAACTCTGTGTGTTGTCTATGCATTTAAAAAATCGTTGTACAGTATTCTGTCGTGTACTCCACACTTTCAGAAAGACTACCAACCAGGATGTAGTATACATAGCTTTGACTATCTGAGTTTGTTCAGACGCTTCCCATATTTTACATAGTGAATCGTGTCACACGTCTTCGTCTGGGACACAGTGCTAAATCTGCAAAGCCTCTTGAAGTGAGTGAAACAGTTTATCTCTTTTAATCAACTACAATCCAATCTATTTTGCAAAAATAAACGTATTTGTCTTCTTCACACTTCGTTGCACACGTACACTCACATATTTTCACCCGTCTCAATAGCCTCTAAAGATCAAAATCGCTTTACAACTCAGTTTCACATTTCGGTGAAAAAGTCTATGTGTAAAAAATGTGAGTTGTCGACATGTGTGCTGTCCTGTCATAACTTTTCAGTGCTGATGAGATTAACTCATTTTGTGTAAACTTGTCATATCGTCATCATGATCACACTGTGTGTGTGGGACTTTTATAAACATCGCGCTGGGATATTTCCGGTTTTTTCTTCGGTTTATAAAACATAGCCTTTTTGGCCCGACGTGTAGGCGAAATCGTTACGTGGTTGGATATTTTTTTTGCAAATATTGCAAAATCGTGACCGTAAAAAAGACCGAATAAAAGTCCCGTATAGTCACCACCAATTTGATCGTGTTGACTGATATAGAGTTAATGACAGCAAATATTTTATCCCGTTGTCAATCTTTTGTTTTTCTAACAAGATAAGCAAAGGTTTTGACAAGTTTGATGAGATGTAAATTTAGTCGAGATTTATGGAGTCGCAGATCTTCTTATGGTTGTCACAAAGCGTCTCACTGTTGTGTTGTCGTCAAATGGGTTCTGTCCTTTTTCATGTATCGCCAAAGAAAACTATCGAAAGTTCTCAAAAATGGCATTATTACCATCACCGCGCTCCACACACGACATTACTTGTTTCCCCTCAAATATTATAATGTAAATGCTGTAATAACAATGTCATTCTGCGGAAAAATTTAAACAAAGGATGAGATTTATATGGAATTTTATATGCATCAGCTTGTAATTTCTAGGGCTTGAAAAAGCGACATGCAATCTTTTCATTGTGGGTAATCTCTTTTGGCCTAGGTAAAACCAACATAAAAAACCTGGGATTTTGACGAGAAAAGTATAAAATTGTTTGTTTTTTATGGCTAATATTATAGCCCACGACGGACAGTATAAATTCCTTTCCTCAACAACAGACATTTATTCTTTTTATCAGTTCTCCCGTCTTTATGTGCACTTTTTAATTTGGGAATTCATTGTTGAGGCACATCAAATCCGAAGCTCAGCGAATGCATAAATAAAACGATGAATTTTGTGGCATTAAACAGACCTACGCATTTAAATACGAGTATTACCTTAATGCAAATATTTTTATTTCTCTCTCGTCAATTCATGTTTATTCTTTTGCTGCTAATTAAATGAGACTGGGACGTATTCATAAAAAACAAGTTTCTTTTTGTCTGCAGACATTGTATTCGCATAATACTTGCGTATTCTCCTGCATGAGTGAATAAAACAGAGAATTTGTGATGTAAATCCTCACACCTTTTCCAATTGAAGAATTTCTCTCTTGTTCTTAACGAAATATTAACCTTACATTCAAATCCTTTTGAGGGCAGCAGAGAAAAAGCAATGTCTGGACTGTTGTTTACTTGTATTAAAAGGAGCAGCAATGGATACATGTGTGTTTAACAGGAATACGAGTGAATGTTGTGCTACTGGAAAAATTACACTGTTCAGGACAGCAAAGTGTGGAGGTTACAATTGGATTTCATTGTTATGACCCATGTTCTACTCGGCCCATTTTTGCGTAATCAGAGCGCATAAAATTTTATTATACCGGCTTTCCGAGTTCAATCAGTAAAATAGGTTGGCTCGTTTTCTTCTGTTGAATTGTTTGTAAAAATACAAGAGTTGGCTGAACGTCTAATAATTCCAAGGGAAAATTTTTCAGTCCAGAAGAGGGAGAAACTATAAATTTCACAATTCAATTAGATAAGGCAAGCTGGTCTTATTAAGATATGAGGAAGGGTGCTTGACTAGCATCGTTATCATGTGGTGAGTTACATTCGTGTAAAAACCGTGCAGCAATGCAAAATCTGCTCCTGTTCGAATTGATTACGAAATCGTAACAATTTTATCCTTTGGAGAAGAACGTGAGGATAATCAAGATGATTTCATGTCTGTGAGAAACAGGGCAACTGACAACGGTGGCAATCCAAACCTGACAATCTGACACCTTTTACCTTTAATTAGCCCTTCCTTATCTTCATCAGAACGGAACGAGAGGTGCTAATAATCAAAGTGGTAGTCGTCAGAAAATCGCTAGCTGGCTGGTACATGTCCAGAGAGTAAAACGAAATACAGTAGATATCTAAGCTAAGATTTTTTCGCACCCTCAGAAACTCTGGAGGCTGTTGGTTGTCACACCACACAAGTTGATAACGTTGATGAATGAAAAAACTCAGAGAGAATAATGTACAAGTCTGGCTTATCTGTAGAACAGGATGGTACCTGAAATAGCTGCTGCCGTGAGATTCTAAAGTCTCGCTTTCGTTAGCTTTGACGAGCCAAAGTCGTGCTTTAGCGAGTGGGACTCTGCTGGCTTCTTTCTGGGACGGGTGATAGATTTGCGCTGCGAGGCACTTCGTTCCTCATTAGCATACTGGAACGATGATGATAAGGAGGAAAAGTGACATAATAAACATCATTATGCTCATCATTTCGCTGCACCCAGGGATCCAACCTTACAAAAAACGTGCTTATGCTTTCACTCATCATGAAATATAGACATTGTCCTGCCAGAAGATCGTAATGATGATGACGGTCGAATGCGTTCCTTTTTGTAGGAAAAGTTTTTTTTTCTAGCTGTCCCAAAAAGAAATTTCGTAAAAATTTGTGAGTATGATTCAAATTGCAAAGTGTTTTCATTTTTATGATGTTAGCAAAGAGAACTGTTCGTTGAAATGCTTCCGGTCACAAAAGTAAATGTGATGAGCATCCGGTTTTCGAACTGGAACAAGGTTTTTAAAGTATTTATAATAAAGTGCGCTTAGTATTTTAGATTTTTTGCAATGTAGAATATGGTGTTCTTTCTGAAGCATTCTGAAAAAGAGGTTACAAAATCACCTCGACAAATTCTCCATCGACATAACATGGAAGGAAAACCAAATCAATGTGTGTCAATCGACTTTGTTTGGTGGTTTTTTAAGACGAACTTGGGGTGAGGTGTGATAAGCCACGATAACTTGAGAAATCTTGGCAGTTTGTTATCTCTCTGAACCTTTCTGCAGACATCGTATGTATCACATTGATATCCTTAAGTAATTGGTCGATATGTAAAGGGATAGTAAAAAAAATGCTTTTAATTTCACACCTGCCAAACACACGTACTACCACCACCCCTGCAAAACCTCTCTCTCATAAAAATGCTTTTACGCAAGAACCTTGAGAGAGAAACTGCTGAATTCCGGAAAACACAACCTCACTCCTGCACACTCACAGATACGCATAAAATATCAAACATGAATATTACATTTTTTCTACCAAAATACATTCCACCCAACAGCTCGGGCCAGAGATCTCCTAATCTTTGCAGTACAAGGCTATGCACAATGTACGCACGAAGCTCAACTTAAGACGAGAGAGAGCACAATTTTATGGGTTAAAAAATGGAAAAAATCCTTTCAAGAATTTATGACACATTCGGCCATGGTCATCTGAAGCTGACTGTTTCTTGAGAAAGAGGAAGTGCGTTTCTTCCGAGTCAAGTTGCAAAGTGGAGAGCTCATTTATTTTATCACTCATTTATTTATTTTGACAGAACGGGTGATTACGTGGCTTCACCTTTTAATTCCAAATCCTTTTTCTCGTAGCACTTCTTGCGACACTTGGTCTGATACACAAAATGAAAGCGTAATGTAATATCTTCCCTGCACAACCGACTACAACAACATTTCTCTCATACGCATTTCTCCCTGGCTAATCTTCATTGGACAAAAGGGAGATTAGCGAAAAACACTCTCACTCTCAAAACTCTGTCTTTTGTATTTTCTTACATTCCTCTAAAGAAAAAGCGTTTGGAAATGTGGCTCCCAAATGTCGCCTCGCACTCTAGAAAACCGAGAGAAAATTGCCTCATTCTTCTTTACAACGTTTGTACTCTCCTTCTTTTTTAATTTAACAAAGAATCTCTCTGGACATTGTAGCGCATAACCCCAGTAGCACAAAAGAAGAAAGACCATTTGTAACATTTTTAGGTGTGATTATCATCGTTCTTTATGCCACAATGCGTGTGTGCCACACTCCAAGAGTCATAAGTCAATATTTATAAAAATCCTGCAAATAGTTTTCTTTTTGGCAGGCGGGTGGTGGTGGTCAGCAGGAATATTAAATCATAATTTATGGCCCACACGTTGAAAGGGTCTCTTTTCAGCTTTTATGTCCTTTTGTAGTCTTTCAGCTAATTATTATACACAGTGGTGGATGGTTCAGGGGAGAAGGGGTCCCACCCAGGAAGATGCTAAGCAGATTACTCACATTACGCATAATTTTTTTATGGAGGAAACCTTATCCGTACTACTGTTTGCGACTGTGCATGCGTCTCTCATGAATGAAGGAAACCACTTAGCATGTAATCAGTAATAAAAAAGGAATAAACACACTTGCTATATAAAGAGACCCCATAGCTCTGCTTAAACACTTTTTGAGGCTTCTTCTTCACCTTGATCTTTGGATGCCTTTTTTGTGCTCAGTCGGGCGGCATGAAAAACGGAGAAGGTTCAAAAGGCGCACACAAGTTGACATATTGGTATGGAGTCGTGACGTTGCAAATGCCTTTTTAAAATGACATTAATTACCACCACACACCGGGAGTGCAGTAGACACAAACTCATATTTAATGAATGAGGAACGAGACGACGGAGCATTCTTTGAAATCTAAAAAAATATGCGTCTCCCAAAGGACAATAAGTGCGAGGAATTTTGAAATGTACACATAGGCCATGTTTACGGACAGGGAACATGTATAAGAAGTAATTGAAGTTGACACAGACAGGAAAATAAAATAATAATGAGCATGACACGATATGGAGCCCATATTTAGACACTGATTAGCGCTCATGTCGTCGCGCTGTTGTTGCTTTAAACAAGATTTTTTTATGAGAGGAATGCGGTGTGGGATAAAAAATGCAACAAAATGCACACTTAAGAGAGAGAGAGGGGCCAGAGTCACATAGTCAAACAATGGAATACATTTTTTTTTCTCCTGGTGACAATGACAGTGCATCGATTACAGCGTTCACAAAGTTCGAGAAGTTCACATTCAATAAACTTTTTTCTTCAGCTTCATATGCTGAATTCCTTGTACGGACCTTTTTGTGTGTGGCGTCTTCACGGATCTCCTCTTGCATAAAATGTGCTCATATTCAGCGAGAAGGGATGATGATATCGCTTTAATTGCAACCCGAGACCCACAATAGGCATATTTAATGTGAATTTGTGTGAATAATGTAACGCGAGGAGAGTCTCGCTCGTTAATTTTAGATTTGCTTTTGCTCTCTATCTATGCTGTGCCTCATTAAGTAATCCGCGCTGAAAAAAGGGAGAACGACGACGGGGGCGTCATAAAGTCCGTTTCAAAAGAGGAATATGCGAACTCACATAATTTTTTGGAGCCAAATACCATGTATTATTAGATGTGCTTGTATCATGCCCACAAGGAGGGATTGTGATTTATGGGGGAATCCGTGTAGATTTATATCGATTTTTTGTATGTTTGCTGCACAACAACAGGCGATGCACACGTGTTGTTTGGGATTGTGCAAAACAATGTAAATGAGAGAGAGAGAGGAAAAGTAAAACAAGAGCACAACGCCCTGCAAAGTCGTGTTCATCATCATCATAATACCCTCATGCAAAAGCTGTAAAAACTGCATTTGATTACACGATTGACTTCACCTGGAATTGATTACCACGCGATACTCTCAAGCATACACCATCACTCCGTGTGCATGGGCATTTTTTTCTAAGTGCACTTCTTTATGAGAGAGGATATTATGCAACAGCACTCTGCGTTATTTTTTTGTGAGTCATTTCAGAAAGAAAGCCGGATGCACGCTAAAAATAAAAATGATTTTGAAAACCAAAGAGAGAGAGAGGCTATCAATATGACGGATTACTGACGCCACCCACACATCTCATGAACTCACCGTAAATTTCTCCGTTTTATTTCTGACAATTACCACATCCGTGTATTAATCATCGAATTATGAGCAAAATTTTAAAATATTCTTCATCCTTCCGTATTCAACAAGACCAAACATCAACATTACACAAATATAAAATTACTCCGTCCGCCAAAAGTATCCCAAGCATTATTTGAGGTGGCGCGTTATAATATTTTGTTTTTCAGAAAAATCAACAACACTCTCAAGTGGGAGGCAGCGGAAGTATATAAAAAAGAGGGTAACGGCTTCTTTATGGAATCTATGATAACACATTCTCTCACTTGCAATACTCAAAAATCCACTTTTTCCACAAAAATATAAAAGATTACTCATTGCAAAGTCCGGAATTTTTGGTTGCATTTTTCTGAAAAGAAATATTTTAAGACAAAAGACTCACGGACCTCGTCATAATCGTCGTCTCTGCACAATATCAGCACTTTATGCATTCCTCTCGCCCACTACATGAAAAAAGCAAACCTTTTTCTTACAAACTTCACGTTTTTCATTCATTATCGTCGCCTTCACTCAGTGTGTAATCCGTTGTGCAAAGCTGCCAATATAATAGAGCTCAACACGAAAGGATCATCGCTCCCAATAAATCGCCCAACTCTTGACTCACACGCATTCATTCACTCACTCTCTCCACAAAGACAAAAGGAGGAACAAACACTACCAAAAATCCCATCAACAAAATGCATTTCTGAACGGATTACATCACACTTGTAACAAAATGAAGCTCTTTTGTTTTCACTCGTAACTCTCATTCCGTATGCATGCTTGCATCCTTTTGCATACGTAATAATAAAAGCGCTTCTTCTTGTTCTGCTACTGGCGCTCCTCACACTCATTTTCTAATGCACCAAAGAAAAGTTCTCTGTTCTGCTTTTCTGTCGTGATTATCAAATCATAGACTCTCTCGTCTTCGTCGCTGCATTTTCATCAGGCACCAAGCCTCATCATCAGAAACAAGAGCAATCGAATATCTTAAACGGGCATTTACATCTCAATACAATAAGCTCCGTCAAGAAGATTATAGAGGCAACTCAAGTCGACTCGACGAAAATAGTGAAATATATTTTCAGCGTGCGATGCAAAAAGAAGATGCACATAAAAACCGGTTGCAGAGAGTTGTACTATTCTCAAAAGTCTCTCTGATCTCATGCTGAAGGCCTCGTATTTTCCATAAACTTTTCCCTCTGTGGTCTCTAACAATCAAGTGAGTTTCTGTCTCAAGACGTCTCTCTCGTCATGTCTACTCACACTCATTTTCCTAAATAGAAAAGATTCTCTCGCTCTTGTGGCGAACTACTCGAGTTTTACGAGTGGTGACGGCAATGATGAGATTTGAATGCATGTTAACACATCCGTCTTGGAGTAACCTCTCATCTTGAATAAAAATCGATAAAAATCCAATCAATATGTATCGCTTATAAAAGTGGTGTGCATTGTAATTTGCTAACTGTAACATGCAAGAGTTATCTATTTTGCCTTAATTTTTGAAGATGCGGTGCATATTACCTTCATCATCATCGTAGTCGTCGTATAAATGTGCATACAAATTACATAATAACCCGTTGTTTTTTGTGTAGAAAAAAAGACATTCTTGATGATTTGCTGGATTGTTCAAGTGCCCTTGGTCAAACCAGACCAGCCTAGTTTTTGAACGTTTTAGCTAAAAAACTGACTGATTGGTTATCTCCAGGCATGTGCACATTTTACACACACATGTTCAAATGTGAAGGACAGCGGAGGCTCGTTGATTTCAATGAGTTTTCTCTACGCAAACCCGAGATTATCTAAAGATCACCTTCTCTGCAGATGGACAGCAGAAGATGAAATGTGTGGGTAAAGCGTACGATATGTAGATGAAGATGAGTTTTGTTGAAATGAGCAAATGCAGAAAGGATGAGAACGGGGAATGCGAATGCGAAACCCGGTGCTGTTGCTTTGCTGCTGTGCTGGCGCTCTTTGTGACGCGAGTTGTATAAGAGATCAAGTGGGAAAAGCATTGGCTTTTAGTTGTGATTCAGCTTTTGGCAAGATGTGGTAGGCACGTCACATCATCCTCATCATCACACAAAGGCAAAAAAAATCCGTGGGTCTGTGCTAGCGAGATCTTTGTGTTTGGTCTGCACCAAAGCCAACATCAACATTATTATCACCTTCATCGAAACAAGCCACACACACTTGTCATCTCTCATCATCATCATCGGAGGAGAGTAAATACCGCAGGTTTCTTTGGGTTAGGCATACCGCTGGAACTCTGCGGAATTTGCACCTGCTTCAGTATGTGACTCAGATTGCCCCCAAAAATAATATTTTCTACATCAATGCAGATAGCACGGAACAATGATGATGATGAAGTCGACTGGAAGCAAAGTCATCAAAAGGTCACCCAAATCACGAAGGCGAAGACAAGCCCTGATCAATTGCTGTGATTGTGTCAATGAGGTGCTGACGGACTTTCGGAGGAATCCCTCCAGCATACATAGGTAACATCGAGTTGAAGGACTCATGTGTCTTTTGGTGCTAATTTATTGGTGAAGTTCGACTGGAGAGCATTAATTTCTGAGGACTGTATGTGACACCTCCAAAAACAGCAAAAGTCTTAGTGATAAAATCTACTACATCTAGTTTAGTTTCTCTAGATTTCACTTATTAGAAGAGAGCGTCTCAGCTCTATTTTCGTTGGCAGGAGCGTGTTTCCGCAGATTGTTGATAAGATGACGTCAATGAAATCTAGCCCAGTGTCAGCGAGAAAGGACAGTAATGAGTCGAGTGTGAGTGTGGCAAGTGTCAGCAACAAGAAGATGATAAGGGTGATGGGAGCAGTAACATCATCAAGTCTCCTGCGGAGAACGTCAGCGGTGTCAATGATGACGACAATGATTCCACTTGTTCTTCTCTTCCTCTTTGTTCATGTAAGTCAAGCCGAGTAAAAAAAAATTATGCAACTCACCTCAGTCACCTCTACTAACCGTTTAGGTGGCCTCAACTCACAAAACTGCTTCGTCAAACAGAAATCTGCATGTAACACGCATAAAATTTGACAATGTTCAAACAATTTGAGAAGCACATATATTATCCTCGCATTTGCAAGAATACTTTCAAAATTGCTCAAGTGCTCAACAAATTTTTATTGTTTGAGAAAGAAAGAAAAAACAACAATTTTTAAAGCAATGACAATCCATCATTTTTTTTCTGAAAACTCATGTCTTCCGTCTTGTACCACACACACAGGCTCGCAATCAAGCATTTCCTCGTTCGTCCTCTCACCGTTTTTTGAACCCATAAAACATGAGGATCCACTCGACTTTTATTACGTTTGCAAATTAAAATACAAATCCCTTCTGCTCTCTCACGATGAAGTTCAATGCTTCAAAGATGTCTGCTTGCTATCAAAAGTGTTTGTACACATTAGCAGCTCTCTCCTGGATAAATGGGCAAACGCACTTTCCTCCCTCTCTCTTGTCGTCTCCATCCATTCCTCCACCGGCTCATTAGATCCCATTTCGCAAGAGAGATGACAGGTTTATGGCAAGTCAAGTGAATTCTCGAGAAAAACTAAATAGATGTGTTGTAAAACATACAACGTACACACACAGACAGACACATTACTATTTTATATATCTTTATGAAAACGCACAGGTGATAAAAAAAAGTTGAGCATTTTTGGCACATTGAACACATCTCAACTTATTGCTGTCTGGAGAGATTCGAAAATGTTTGAATGAGCTCATCACATCCATCCCAGCACGTTGTAGATGAAAATAAGGAAATGACAACTGACACCATTAAAATCCATTATTGCTCCATGCAAAAAGGCACATGGCAAAGACCCGGAGGAGCATATGTTTTCGACGGAGGAGGAGGAAGTGATAAAAAGCGCATAATATTGCAAATGCTTTGAAATGGATGGATTGGAAATGCTGAAAATACTTTGTCTCTCTCTCGCTCTGAGAAAGATTTTGCCCATTACGGACAGATTGATGAGAGTTTTGATAATATTGCTCTCTGGAGTGGGGGTATATAGTACACACCCATCTTTTATCGCTTTCACATATATCTCTCCCCTCTAGTTTTTTATACGTCATTCATTTAGCAAATGTGTGCAAAACATTCTCCACACGAAGGTAGTGGCCACGGTGGCAATGCAGTCGTGTGGTTATATGTATGCAAACTGCGAAAAAAACCTGTTAAATGCTTCGGAAGCCATGAAGAGGAGGAAAGAGGAGAGACAGAGGAGAGAGCCAATTTGAATAGAAATGTGAAATGGTGTATGCAAGTTCCTTCTCTGGAAATGGCTCATATCTTTTGAGCAAACATGAGAATATGATGTGAAAGAGGGATTTAGGTAGCATTTGCATAAGAAGCATTTTCCCTTTTGAACTGACGACGCGCAAGATGTAAAAGCATGTTGATTTCGGTGAGGTGAAAAGCTTGGTGGAAAAACGCGTACACACATTTCGTTTAAACGTTTTTGACGTAAGGTATGCCATAAAAATTGGCAGTGAAAATAATGCTGTCAATTTAAGTTCAAAGTTCCGCAACACTCCAGTCTGTCCAAGAGCAAAAAAAACTTTGAAATTTACGTTTGCAACTCTTTACCATTCCTGTCTTTTTGCTGCTGTTGGAACGCAAAAAAAATTGACTAAATGAGAGAAGAAAATGTGCTCAACTATGTGAGGCAATTTGTACATACTTTTTTTTTACAAAAAGCTCCACCCAAAAAAAACCGTTTTTCTGCCTCTAAATGTGTCTGAACTTGGCATCGACTTCTTGATGAACTGCGTAGCGAAAAAAAAGTAGAAAAATGTGCGAGTGCCTAGTTGCAATGACCCATTCTTGTTTACACAAAAAAATCATTCTTCTTTGAATATATATGTAAACATGTATGTATACCTATACACTTTTTACTATTAAAATTTCTGCCGACATTTGTATTTGCTCACAACAGAAAAATCAACTTTGTCATGTACGCATTCATCTTTGTGCATAAAACCGTCTTTTTTGGAATATTCTTATTTTTTGGCAGATGAACTTGTATCTCTGCGGTTGCCCATTCATTTCCACTATGACATCTAAAACACTTTAAATGCTGACACTCTCTCTCCATGTGTGCCTTCATCTTTTTGTATTAAAATTATGGATATAAACAACACGTACAAGGATGCGGCTTATTTTTTTTCGAGAAAAAAGTGTGCAAAATGTCAAATGTCCGTAATGTATATTTTTTCAAAGAAAGTTTTTGAAAGCTTTCCAAAAAAGTCTTTCCATGCGTGAGTAAACGATATGACAATGTCTGGGAGGCCTTATGAAGAGGACAATGTCCGGTTATGGGAGAAAAAAATTAGATTTTTTTTTCTCTTCAAGTTTGGTAGCCCACTTTTACTACGCTTTTAGTCATCTTCTTTCTCTCAGATAAGAGTTCTCCGCTGCTCAGCTTTTATTGAAAAGTGGAGAAAGAGAAGAAAAGTTCTTTTGGTATAAAGAGCAATAAGCAACATTCGCTGATAATGGCAAAGGTTTTGTGACCGGTGTGAGTGTGGAGATTGGTCGAAGGGTAAAAATAGCCATTAAAACAATACACTCTCCCCGTTTTTTCGGAGGAATTAAGGATTTGTCAGCAGAAATTGGGGGAAATGGGGAAAGTTGTCCAATAACCAATCAAGATGTAATGAAGGCTGTTTTTTTAGAACATGGAGGATTATCGTGAAGGAAAATGTTTCCAGAATCGGGCGCAAGCACCACGTCATAACTGTTAAGATGTTGAGGATAAGCGGGTCAACTAGTCACAACTTTTTTCCTCTCTTATGTTATGTTGAGGATGGCTGCATTTAATAACTTCCTTGTTGAAGTTATTAGTTTAGTTATTAGTTTTATACATGAAACTAGTTTTTCGGAAAGAAAATTAAGTCTGACTCACATCTAACTAGAGACTCACATTGCATGCCGATGTAAATGCAAAAGGGGAGATAGCGTTTTTACACACACGTATCAATGACTTTATTGACGCTTCATAAGCAGTTTCTTTCTCGTCATCTCATCTCTACGAAATGTTTGGATATCAAGAGGAAA
>JAHZMW010004935.1:0-21768 GCA_027743745.1 Alloscopus bannaensis | reverse complement strand
ACATGAACATGGCATGGCAAAATCTGACATGCCATGCCATGCGAAATACTGCCATGCCATGCCATGCGGGAAGCACTACATGGGGGTAGTGTGCAGCCAAAAGGTGGATAGGAGCACAAAAGGGAAACTGTTCAAATCGAAAGGAATTACTACTTCTTGCAGAGAGACACACATAGGTATAAACGTGGCTCGCCAAACAAATGTTAAAAAGGTGTTTACACCACACGGACACGAACCTCAGGTATATGATGTAGGTATACGATTATCATGTGTATTAAAAGGTGGACGTGGATAATTTTTCGTCCCTGTTTCCTACGTTAAAGAGGATCGCGAGGAATACACGCTATTTGTCAGCGTGTACGTACTCAGCGCGTTACTCATTGTGCACATAGTTAAACTAAAAATGTGTAATGCAAAGACCCTGCTAAAGAGAGAAAAAACCCACCTTGAGGCTAAATCACGACTAATGCTATAGAATGTGTAGAGACAACGCAGCCACTTGGCACACTTATATACCGTAGCGTTGCATGTTTCAAGTTGGTCCTTCCCTGTGTCCATTGCATCTCACCGAAAAGAAAGAGAGTTCACAAGGAAATGAGATGAGAGATAGATGAGGATGGTTTGTGTGGACGACCTGGTTGCATCAATGCAGCCCACTATTTGAATTACAAAGAAAGGCCAACTAGGCAACACAATGCTTCAATGGCTTCTATCCGTTTACCTGGAGGAGACCAAGATCAACTCACAACTTGTTACGGCCATTATATTAGTGTAATAATCGAGGATTCGTGGAGGGACGGGTGTAATGGTGTACACGAGTTCAATATCCAATCCAAATTGTGAATCGGTTTTTTTCCTTCTTAATCTTCAAAATCGCACAACTGTATTTAATGTGAGGTTGGCAAAAGAGTGGAAAATGCTCCGTTTTATATGCCTCGTAAATACATTCAACATTCATTATTGGCAAATATATCTGAGAATGTATTATGCTTGAATTTTTTTCTTCTCTCGATGGCATTATATTATTATTATTATTATTATGACTTCACAAATCGTTTTAAGAAACACTTGGTTTGCGAGTAGTGTCTGTGGCGTGAGTACTCTCAACTCCGGCAAACAATCAAACCTTTTATAAGCACAAGGCGAACAGTTCCCCTGTTGCTACTTTTTTGCATGTGGTGAGCGTAAAAATGAATCATCCGTAATGAAGTGATTTTTGATTTTCCTCGTCCTTGATTTTTACGATTACAAACTTTTTTGATTTCAGCTAAGAGAGAAAAAGACAGACAAAACGGTCTTTGATACTTATCTGGGTTCTGTCATCATGATTACGTTTCGTGAGCTTCACCACCACTATTATGCTAACTCCTGACGAAGCGAAAAAAACGAAGTTTAAAAAAATAAACATTCGTTTTGTGACTGAGCAGTAATCTCACGACGAGCTGCTCAAGCTCTATCAAAGTGTCGTGGGAGGAGAAGAACACGTCGTATTACTTGAGCTTATAAAAAGTGGACAATTATTTTAAAACGGCTTATATTTACTACCCTCTTACAGTCATTTTGTTAAACCCATTAATAGTTGCATTTTCCTTCACAAAATGACATAGTCTTCAATGCAATAGAAATCCTAATAAAATTAAACGCGACAACAAAACTAGCAACAATAAAAAACAACAAAGATGACGGCGGCAATAATATGCAACCAAAAAATTTTGTCTTCGTCGTTTCGCCAAACTGTATGCCTATCCAGTTTTTGTGATTGTGATTTGACTCTTCTCAGAGGACAGATAAGGGATTTGGTGCGGTAGTTAAAGTCGTGGCAAGTCTCGTTACTGTTACGTAGTAACTCGTAGTATGTTAGGGAACAGAGAGTGTGTGTTTAAGCTTTTGGTCTGACTATTTTTCAGTTCAAACCCTCGGAGCAATTTTGCAAACATTTCCTCGCTCGAACAATGCCCACTATTGTACATGATCGATTATTAGGAGGAAAGTTGTTGTTAAAAGAGATGTACCTCTGTGTTTGGTAGATGTGCCGCACGGTAGGAAAATGAATGAATGAAACAACTTCTGACATTGGGAAGTCACCACACACAAACATGAGAATCGTCAGACAATGACATTGCGAACCTAGTCAAACTTTATCGACATTCCTCCGCCGCATTTAAGTGATTCATTAAGTATGCTGGCAATTAAACTGCATCCATAATCCGAGCCTAAGTATACGCTTACAAGCGCTAATCAATCGGTTGTTAAACCTTGTTTCTTTAGAAAACAAAACTTGGTCCGACAATGACGATGGTTTAGTAGCTTGGATGTGAAAACCTATGATTTTCTAGCTAGGCTAATATTTTTCCACGGTCTGTGTGCATTTAAATAATTATTTGTGTACCTACACATGCATCACTCGTCTCTCTCTCTCTCTCGTGCTTCAGTAGCCATTTAGAAACTCTAGATATCAGCTTCTGGTCTGCCAGTTATAAAGTTGGTAATCAGCTTTTGAATATAATTTCTTGCCGTATTTTAAGCAACTTTTCAGTGTACCACTTTTATTATTATCCAATATTATCTATCCCCGGCCGCGTCAAATGTACTTATTTCGATTTCCCAAATCTATATAATACAAATCACACACCGTGAACAATGATCATGCTACAAAACACACCTATTCATACATACAACATTGTTGTATATGCACAACTTGAAAGAAACAAGAATGCATAGTCACAACAATACAATGCGCTTTTTTATTTAAAAAAGGGTTGATGGATACAGAGAGAGGTATCCACAGCGGACCGGCAATCCACTAATAATAATCACATGTTTGAACCTGATAGTCACAATTAGCTTTGGTGGAGGCCGTGTGGTGAGGTGGGATGAAGGTAGTAGCTACAATTACAAAGCAAAACGTTTTCACTCCAACAAGAGTGAGAAAGAGAACAGAGAGTCTTGATGAATTCTTCTCTGGAATTAAATGACTGAAAATCCATAATATGCATATCACTCTACGCGATTATATACTTTCGGACTTCTCTTCCTTTTTTTGCTATGTGGCGTGTTACAGCCTTTTGACTTTGTCGTCTTTGAAGAAAGAGAGAAAAAAATAATAAATTCTTCTTCTTATTCTTCTCTGCTCCTTCGAGAATTTCGAAAGCTTGGGAAAAACGTGAGCTTTTTTTCTCCCTTCGATACATTTTACCTGCATACATTATCCTACAATCCTCATTTTTTTTCAACCTTCCATTCCTTGGATTAGGCGGAGTAGCATTTATACACACTTCATAGCATGACCTCTACTCATCATCATCGTGATCTCAACTCCCAACCAAAAGTTAAACATAAAAAATCCTCTCTCATCATTGCACTGCTAGTGCAAACAAAAACGTGAAGCCGTACTACTACAGATGGCAATTTATTTTATAATACACTTTTGCAGCAATCAGCTTTTTAAAAAATCTCCGCAAAACACTAACAACTAAATTGTATAGGTACAAATGCGCGTAGGTTTACACGGTGATTTTATGTACTCTAAGAAGAGAAAAAGTCGGATGCAGTTTATATAGTTGTAAACGAAAGACAAGGAGAAAGAAAAAGATTATTTTTTTTACTAAAGAGCAGCTTAAACCCAATGGAATGGGATGAATCCACACATAAGCCGACCGACACCTGACACCACCGTCAAGGAGTAATACGCATAGAGAGAAGGTATTGCAGTATAATGAGAAAGCACCACCAGGGAAGATGATTACATTCTAAAGCCTAAGTTGAATACCCCGGACCCAGAGAGTTGTTCTTTCTCGCATTGAAGTGGAAGAGTAATATTATTACGACGAAGACTAGAAACACAAGTATTCTGTCGTTTTTCTTCAACTGGACATAACAATGTACGTTTTGTGTGACAATAACCTTTCATTCGTTTCGTTTTTTTTCTCTCTCTCTCTCTGGCTTCTTCACACATGCATACACACATAAAAATAAGATGACCTCACATAAAAGATGGTGGTGGTGGTTGTTTGTGAGTGTTTGGTGCTCACACATGCATTCGTCCGTAGGACAAAGATGATGGAACGTACCTCTCTAATATTTTTTGGATAATATGTTATAAACCACTGCCCATCGTCTCATCGCGAAGGAGAGAACAACTTTAGAGTCGTGGTGGTGGCGTGCAAAAGGGTACGTGCCCAACAATGAAATGCGAACGATTTCACAAAACATTTAGACCAGTCGTGGACGATTATATTTCATTGACATTCATCGTTTCTCACGGCTGAGACTGGCGTCCTCAGGGATCGATGGTCAACGACAAATTGAAATTTGTACAGACTACGTGGACTTTCTCTCTCGGGAGAAACGATGAGCTGCGTACGTCAGCTAAATACACACCCTGTGTGTACAAGCCTCCCTTTGTGCACCCACCATCAAAACTCAGTGGTCCTGATCCGTTGACTAAAGCTGTTTTCACACTTTTTTTAGTAAGAACCTCAAATTGAGCTGAGAACCTTTGTTCACCGGACGAGAAGCTATGCGACTTTCATTTTTTAAGGATAATACTATGGATATTGCATGGCTTCTCTTGTGGAAGCTGGACTTGTGAAATAACACAGTCATGAATCAGCAGAGGTTGTATGAAGGGTGGTCTGCAATGACGACAGAACGATTTCCGCCCCACGGGATACACTCTAGATTCTGTTTGGACAATTTTACTGCATCTTTGAAATAAAGATGCAGTATATATATACAAGATCATGTTCTTCGAGTTGGTCGACTTTTTTTGGCTTAATTTCAATTAGAACTGCTAATTCTTGAGAAAATCAATTTTCCGATTTATAACTTCTGACACCCAAACCCAACTGCGACTTGCACGCTATACATGCCCCTTGTCTCAAACTCTGTGCTCCGCAGTGGATATGAGAAATTGGAAAACAAACCCTTCACGCCACAGAGAGGCGAGACCATAAAGATTATAATTCACTCACAAAGAGGATATAAGGTATGATTGAATGGTGGGTCAACCTTGAAAGCACACATATGATGATGACTTCACATTCAACTGAGAGAATAGGTAGTACTTCTTTATAAATTAAATACAGCCAGGCAGAATGGAATTCAGCCTTGTCCAAATCACTGACGCTCTGCTCGCTCTCTTTCTTTCTCTCTGTGTGCTCGACAATCAAACTATCTCCCCCACCAGACTCCACACAACGTCATTGTATCCCATACGAGTTAATCACGCGGTGTGCGTTAAAATTTATATTGACAATTCGCTTGCTTTTTAGGTGTCGTATATTTGATTGCATTTTTATTATCCTTCAACCCAATCACAATGGTAGCAATGTCATAGTCATGCTGAGAAGCGTAAACATTCCCGTCTGCGTGTGGGATCATAGAAGCCTGTAGCTCTTGTGAGACTTGTGTAACAGGGCAACCAGGGCCTTTTGAGCCAGAGAATTAACGCTCATTCAGTTGTACGGCGTCTCGGATGCAAAAATAAAAGACACTCATCAACTCATGGCCTGGGATAATGGAGGCTGTGTGTGTGCACTCGGCATGGAGGAACACACACGATCAAACTGTAGAGTCATGCATAATGGTTGCCATAAAATGGAGCTTAAAATTTTTGCGCAAAAATCGTTTCAACCAAGTTTGAGAGTGTCCACGAGAGAATGAAAAAAACCCAACCTTTTCAGTTTCCTTGGCCTTCAGAAGCAGCCGGTGGTCTGCAGTGAATTTAATGCAGAAATCAATCGAAAATATGTTTACGTTTTCCATGTGTGTGTAGGTTTTTCCCCTATAAAAACTGTTACTCAATAAACTTTGAAATGCTAAAAACACGTCAATAATACCTCTCAGGGTGGAAAAAGGTTGTTGCATCAATGCTAACTGCACCATCCTTCTTCACTTTTTAGTAGTGAAGCAAATCGCTGACAAAAAAACCTGTGAGCAGTCATTTGTACTTTGGATTTGTACATAAAAAAATAAAGGAAGGAGTTGAAAAGAGTGAGTGAGCAAGTTGTTATGCAAGCAGGTGGTTCACTCTGCACACTTGAGTAGCAGTGAGAGAGAGAGAGAGAGATACGAAAAAAAAATGCGAGAAAAGTCAGGATATCGAATACCTTGGAGAATCTTGATAAATCAAAATCAAATCAGACAAATGGCAGTGGAGGAAAAAAACTGTAACTTGGCGCAATAGTACATATAGTTTAGTATTATTTTTGAGTTTGGTCTTCCATCAAGCAGAAGGATCGTGAAAACTTGTTTTTGTCTGCTTCAAGCACCTTCTCTCGTCGCATATCGCATTCGACACAGCAGCAGAGTGTGTGGAGTCAAAAGGATATTTCCTTTCATTGGCATCATCGTCGTCGTGCCTTACGGTGACATTGATGTTGAAATAATTCTTTTACAGCCTCACTCACAAGCCATTGCCTCACTCCTTCTCTCTCTCTCTCTCTCTCTCTCTCGTTCTAGCGTTTACTAACTGTAATTGAAAGCATCGCACAACCTAATGCAATTTAGTGAGGAAAACGGGACGACTCAAACAAGATAGGGGAAAAATCACGGTGATAATATGCCTTCGCGAATCATGTTGGTGCATTAATGTCTTTTTTTTGTTTTTCCCCAACTCACTCTCATCGTATTGAATGAGGGAAGAATGTTAAAATTTTTATGATGATGGTTTTCATGCGTTTTTTCAACCTATCACCACACAACGCACTGCAAAAAATGATGCCGTGCGCGGTAGGAAATGGAATTGGAATTTAATTTGAAACCAGGGCTCCAAAAAACAAGGAAACAGCGTAAAAGCTTTCTGGTGAGACCAGAGGGGCAATAGTGCACAAAAAGCTAAGTCAACATGTAACGAAACGAAAGTTCAACTTGTACAGACACACGTACCGTATGACTCATTTCAGATGATGTGATGATAACTTTTCATTTGGGAAACGTGTCTGAACAGTGAACATCTCATCCATGGCGGCGCACTAATAGAGAACTGCTGATTCCGGTTGAAAAACTTGCTACGGTTCAAGCCGTGTCGACGAGGTTGACAGAGCTGTGTTTGTAAAACGGGGTCTGCTTTTGCAATTTCATGCATTTCATCGTTCGCTTGATGCGTGATTGGTGTAACGAAATTTTCACAACTTTGGGATTGGGAATCCGTCTGCTCTCCTCTGGAGATAACCTAATCGTCAGTTAAAATTGTGAATGTTATGCGCTATGAATGACTGCAAACATCCATGTTGTTAGCATACTTCTGAGTGTCATGTGCTGCTTTATAATATGCACAGTGTCAAAACGGTTGCTAATAACTACTGCGTGCAGGTATGGAAACAGGCTCACAAATTTCTACGGAACATATGGCCTACATTTTTAAACTTGGATAAGACATCAATCCCTCTGACGGAATACGTGATACCATAAAAGCCTTTCCACGACTATCACGACTGCTCTCAACTGCTTAGTGATTATGTAGAAGAGCTCTTCCTGATTAAAAGCATCCATCCAGAGCTACAATCACAATAACTCTGAGAGAAATGTCTTTCACTTAAATACTGGCGAAAGGACGTGTACCTCACATCTGAATTCTTTGTACTCAAATCGTACTCAAGGCACCTTATTGTATTATGAATGAGGAATTCGCGGAAACAAGATCAACGATCATGCAAGCCGTTTGAGGTCCAGCGTGCATGACACCACAAAAGAAAAGTGGGGACACTACACCGATCTCAACAAAATCTGCGAATTCAACAAACCATCCTTCTGATTTTCTCTGAATGAGCACGAACACAGAACCCTATCTCTTCTTTTCATCAAATGCCACCACCATCACAACATCCTCTCCGCTCCGAGAATTCGAGAGTATTACCAGAAAACAAGGAGAATGAGCTCATGTGTTTGTGCATTTCATCGCGAATGTGGAAACCGCAAAACAAGGAGAAAAAATCGAAAATCACAGTGAGGCTCACAATATTATGTTTCCATCTCCCAAAAAAATATGTTTTGCTTTCATTTCAATAAAAAAAATGCCAAACGGCAAAAACCATCGTCCACTGAAGGGGAGACAACACAAATCTCATAAAGAACCTCCTCACTCACCATGTACGTAGTGTGGCGTGCATTTTTCTTGAGAAATATTTCAGAAACACTTAACTAGTTGCGACTGTGATAATATCTACTTGACAGGAGAAGAAGGACACTACCGAATAGCTGACAATGAGAAAGCCTTCTTTTTTCTCTCTCTGAACTGATGTCGTTATGCAATCTTTTTTTCTTGTAATGCACCTACAATGTACATATTGGTAATGGCTGGTATGATGTGTGCTTATGTGCTCCTTTGTACATTTTTGTACCGTCACCATCAAAACGATCAGATTCAAAATGTGGAAGTATTATTGCCAGGAATCCACTCAGATTCTCAGAGAGAGGCATGCAAGTTGATTGTCTTGTTGCACTGTGAATATAAAACTATGTGGTGTACTCCTTATTTTTGCCGGAGAGAGAGGTGAACCATACAAGCCGTTCGAGGCGGTAGCGGTCAGCAACACCCATGATATTATTGTGTGCAGTACTGTGTGTCCACACATGTACTGGTTTCGTCTTCATGATACACATGTCAGCTCATTAGCGAGAAAGGAATAATAGGATGAATGTGACAGACATTTCATTATTATTAAATTTCTTCATATTTCATCTTCTAACAGTTCTTTAACATTAGGCGAATGTTGTAACGTTGAGAATGGCTCGTCTGAGTGAGTCCATATGCTTTTTCGTTCAGTCTCACACATGTAGGATCTCTCAAGAAAGATGCCAAGGCCAATCTGTGCAGCAATAATCGCCTTTTTTACTTGATTCACATAAATTAGGCACACACACAGTAGTTTTTTACACTCTTATGTTTTCCCCTCTGTGCTCGCTCACTTTTTACATGCTGGCAGTCCATAACTCAAAAACCATGAAAAAAAATATCACTCAAGGGCTGTACAACTTGCATTCCAACACTATTGTAAATTGCATCTTCGCAATCCACCAGGAAAAACCGGCTGAATGAATGCGAACAAAATGGCTTGCAGGGATTCCAATAAACAATTAGACTGCCACAAGACGCTGAACTCAGTTAAACAACTTTGAAATTTGAAAGAGCAACAGAACAGCAAGAGAAATAAAAAAATACGGTAGAATCCATGTCTCACACAAAGACAACGCACAATCCTCTATCCTCAATGTTTGCACTGTGCTCGTGCGAAGACATTTGAGGCATTTAACAATTTTTTTTCTACTGAAAAAAAAAATCCGACCGCTTCTTCTGGTTATTTCCAAATTTTGATTCTATACACAGCAAGTGGTATGCATATAGCGATAATTAGCGTTGAATGGATGTGAAATTTTTGTTGCTTATTTATCTAAACAGTTTATGCAACAGCCATCCCATATTTCTCAGATGGACATTCATTGACGTTGGCTCAATGTAATGAATGTCAATTATTTGCCAAAAATGAACAACTCGACGCTAGCAACGATGATTTATTTGAGGTTGTAAACAACAACAAGAATTTTGTCCTCATCATGTACTCAGGATTGTATACACAGTTATTGCGATAATTACGACTCATCCTCCTCCAACTGACGACGCATTCTGTCACATTTTGCTGTGGATAAGGAAATGACAGAGAATGAGTGAAGCGCTCTACAATTAGTGCAGAGTGAGGGCAACCGGAAGCCGTGATTTTGAATACCTCTCAGGTATGAAAGGAGAAATGCTTCTGTCGCCGCAGTGTGTGCAAATGTGTGGCAATCCTCTCTCGCAAAAAGGCACAAAGGGTGACTTCAATTTATGATGATGTCGATGCACACGCAGAGAATACACAAATCTAAATCTGCCACAACTTTCTGTGAGCTCCTCTGCACTCGAAAAAGCTCGAGTGTGTCAATTCGTGTTACAGCTTTTGTCTCGATTACGGAATGATAAGCCCTTTCTAATCCATCTGAAATCGAGAAACGTGGTTTTCACAAGTGTGAAAGAAACAATAATATGATTATTCTAAACATGAAACAATCGTGAGCATGATAATTTCCTACTTGTTAGAGAGAGACGAAACACATTCTTCACTTACTACGTAAAAACAGCTCCTATTTGGTAGGCACGAATTGACACCTCAACAACAAAAACCTTATAATCCATAGGCCTCTCTGGGAGAATAAGGCTCTTTGACACTGTTTCAAATCTCCTTTGTCCTCTGTCTCTCCCTTAAACTTATGATGTGATATAAAAATTTGTACAAATCCACTACCGACGACAGAAAAGCTCAATTTGTGTCAGACCTGCAAAATTGGGCTGGGAGTAATTCTTTGTGTTTCTCGCTGTCATCACACTTCCATTCCATCTTACAAACATACATTACTAATGGATGAATAGGTAAATAAATGGATAATGAGCCACTTGCAAAACAAAGCTGCGGAGATTCCTTGTGCAATTCAACAACAACAACAGCGTCAACGTCGGATTGTCAAGTCAGACTGACGACCGATGAAATACTTGAAGACCAACTCAATTATCTTGACAATTTTTGTAGCACCTTGAGTGACACTCAAATGCATACGCCTGATGCGACAATCGGCACATTATGTAAATGCGAACTTCCGCCTCAATGCGCTGCGCGTGCATTCCAGGAAATTTTGAAATTCTTTGCGAGCACGAGAGAATCTTTATTAAAACGCTAAAATACGTGTTGCCTACAGATGAGTACCTAAATATACGTAGTTTTATATGTTCACGTAAATCTTTGTTATTGACCCATTGAAATATGAAAACGTAGTTTAAAAAAAGAAAACCTCTTCAATTTGATGAAACATCCTCGCTCTCTCTCTCTCTCACTCAACCTTTCAGCACCTAATTTTTCTTGCTTGAGGCCGTGCTGGCATCGAATCGAACTAATGAATAATAATAACTCTCTTGGAATCGAAGGAGAGAAAAATAAAAACGAACTTTTACATTTTTTCTTTATAGGTCAATGAGTCATCAGGCCTTGATGGATTTTCTTTTATGTACACATATTTCTTGTGTTTTCTTACTGTTTCAAAAAAATGGCATGATCCGCTCATTGTGTTCTTCATTCAATTTCAATTATGTGCAAGCTCAGAGAGAGAGAGAGAGAGAGAATGATGATGGCGATGGAAATAAGACGAAAAATCAGTATCGCACAGCAGTTCGTATTATCACGTTTTTGCAATCATTATGTTATTATGGTTCCCTTAGACACAACAGAGGCTTGTTAACATTAACAGAGAGTAACATTGACAGAGCTGTGAGCCCAACTAATTCGCATACAGTGGAGTGAGTCCCCTTTGTTATGCCAGGCTACGAAGGAAAAAGAGGAAAAAAATCTCTCTAGTAATGATTTCATTGTGATTCAAAAAAAAACTTCATCGACGCTCATAAATGTAATGTGGATGCACGTACTGTGTCGTTCTTTTGAAAGAAGAAAGCATCACAATATTCACTCCACTCACCCACAAAACACATTCGAAACAATAACGATCTACACAAAATAGATGTTTGCAGTTCATTATGTCCATATCATTTATGTAATTTCTTCACGGTACTCATGCACTTCCTTCTGTCATCATCATGCCTTCGTTTACCACCGAGCCGTGAGCTACTTGTGTTCCCCTGGCAAATTATTACGCTTCCCAGAGAATCATATCAAACACACTGCCATTCCATCGAAACCAAGGCAGAATAACAACAACAAAGACAATTGTCGAGAGACAGAGACATTTTGAATCTCTAGAGAGACTCTAGAGTAGATCACTCAAATCGCTCACGACCACGGAGTCCACACGTACAAGAAAGTGGTGCTTTTTTGAATATGTAAATAAATGTGTAACTCCTTCTAAAGAAAATCATTTCAACTCAATGTCTCTCTATATATTATGTGATATATATAGAATGTAAATTTTATGATTTGACAAAAAAATATCGTTGCTGATTTCAAACAAGCGTCTATATCTCTCCCTTTATTGTGTCATCACGTTTCTATAAAAAACGTACATGCCACTTTCATTGTAAATCCTTCACTTAAGGTTATGCAGTACAGGATTTCTCTCTCTCTCTCTCTCTCTCTCTCTCTCTCTCTCTCTTCTGCGTCGTCTTTCATATTATTTGAATTGTAAGTGACACCAAAGTGCATTATGTTTGCAATTGTTGGGAATATGAAGAAATCCTCCCGTCTATGGGTTACGACGATATGTCATTTCGTTAAGTCTTGTGACGACTCAAGAAGCGAAATCTGAGTAGGAGCCACTCTCGTGTTGCCAAATAAAAGTTAGAATAATAACAATAATAATAATGATGGTGATGATGTGTGATAATAATAGTCCTCATCCATGCTAATCATGCCACGTTGCGCGTTTATTCACCGGCGTATATATTTCCACTTAATGACCGTCGATGGGCTTCAATGTGTGCTCTCGTCATTGACTAAAATGTGTCCACATGTGTCGACGTACTACAACAACGAGCACATTGTGCTCCGCAGAGAGCTTGTTCGGCTGCACACCTTGCCTCTAACGTTCCATGATGAATGCGGTGAAGAAAAGTGTGTGATTTAAATATCGTTTCACTATCACCTTCTTCACGATTGCCATTACCTACTTTACACCGTTGTGTTCCGAGGAGAGGACGTAATGGTATGTGCTTTTCCACGAGAAGGGGACAGGCACGGCAATTACCTGGTTACTATTTAAACAAATTACTATATCATCATGAAGAAAACACAAGCACCTCGTGAGCCATACCTTTAATTAGGCACACAATCATCATGTGAACATACTCATTACTGCGATTATGAGCACTTGTCTTTATTGGCGATTTGAGCCACGCACTCTGGAGACTCTCGCAGCAGTCATCATCAACTATTATGGTTGTGTGCGTGTGAGCGCAGTTATTTATGACGACTCAACGTCGCATATCGTATCCCATATTTTTGCGAGACACGAGCAAAAAGGAAAACCCAAAAGAAAACTTGCATGCATATACTCATATCATTGTGTGTTGAGCAGACATAAAGTGGGAAATGGTTGACTGGCTTCATACAATTAAGAGAAGAACAGGATGATTATGTTCAAGTTTCACTTTTGACTTTGGCTCTTGTTGTAATGACACCGAAATTCGAAATGTGTAATTTATTTTTGTTCTTCCTCTCTCCTGTTCTCACCGCCTCCCCTAATTTCCGTCTCTCGATATTTTCGTCTTCTCACAATTTCTCCACACATAAAAAATCCGTGTCATAACTACGAGAGTCATGTTCGGTCATTTACCCGACAAACAAGGAATCGGTAGGATACACACAACGTATTAAACCACCACGTGCCTCTAAACACATAATAATAATAATAATGCATACCATATTATTATGATGATACAAAAACTCTGATAGAAAACGGAAGCTTGAAGGAATAAGCGGAGAGATTTTCTGAGTCGTAATCGTCGTAAACAATGAGGAACATCAGATCATTTGACAATTGAGTAAATATTTTGACTGCTTGTGATTCTACAGAGATTACGAGTTGCCAGAGAGATTTTCTTTCGAAACTACCCCAAACGAAGTTGAGAGAGAAAGAGAAACAATCGCGTATGAAACATGAAACATCGACTCGCTACCTAAAGTCATATTGCGGCGTTCACGAAAGATTTAAAGTGTGTGATAAAGAATAGTAGGTTAATTTGAGTAATCTTACGTCGTCTATATTAAAAATATTAAGATCCCGTTTTGTTTTCAAAGTCGTGATTCCATTTAATAACGCGAGGCACACAATAATAATCACCGCGTACCTCAATGCCGAGGAACAAGCAAAAACCATGACGATTATCCCCACACTCTCCATATTATTACTGTGCATATAAAGTAGTCGCTGACTGATATGATATGACACATCATCATCATTGTCGTCGTCGAAAAAAAAATCAAGTGAAGTGCAATCAGACCATTAGCAAAAGCTGTTCTACCTGACTTGTCATGATATTATGGAGAGAGAGAAAAGTTGAATCTACTAGAATTCACAATAGACGTTGTGACGCACTTAAAAAATTCCGTTGCAACAGAGAGGAAAAAATTTATGAAAACACAAAAATTCAAAAAGAGAAGCTTCATTTTTTTTTAAATTAACCTTTTCACGAGTATACACAATATGCCTCTCAAAAAGTAGAATGAGTACCCTCATCATTAACTGTTTGCGATACAGAAAATAAGTAAGTGATTGAATGAATAGTAATGGCTTCGTTACAGAAACAATCGTTTTAACTATATCTGTACCACAAAGCTTTTGTTGTCGACTAATGAAATTTGTAAAATGAAAGGAATTTTTTTCTGCTTATTCCAGTAGTTACACATTCTGTATCAAGTCGACTATCAATGAATGCCTTAATATTCCTGTCTCACATCCATTATCACTTTTTATCTTCCGTATTTCCCATTAGCTCCGACTACCTCGTGCACCACATAAATATTATACGAGTACATAAAATTCTGTTAAATCAACACGATTTCGATATGAGCAAAGAAAAGAAGCTTATGCTGCACCTTAATTGGAAAGAGTGTGGATTGTTGGTGCGGAAAATTCGGAACTCTGAGAAAACACAATATTAGTCACATAAACTACGCCAGGTGGAAGTGTGTGGTTTCTCTTATTCATGCTTATGGTGGTGATCCTCCGAGAACATTTATTGGTGTATCCCTGTTTGTTTGCTTATCCAACCAAGCATGTCTCATAAAGTAGAATTTGACAATCAAAATCATCCTGTTTAGTAGTCAATTAGGTCGACGCAAGAAAAAACACATGTCTACGCACAATGATGAGAGAAGCGCTTGAAGCTGGTTCTCATTTTTTGTAAACCCGAGTCGCGTTGTGCGTGAGTGAATTAAAAAATATGCCTGGTGATGCTTGTAAATTATTCTGAAGCTTATATAAACTACACGGTTGCGCTCATTATCTTCCCCATATATGTTGTCGTCCTACTATCACAACAACTACCCTGCAATTCTCAAGAAGCAGAGTGTCCGTCATCAAACCATGAACAAAGGAACGTGCTAGCGAAGAGCCAATTAAAACAGTGGGCAACAATATGTAATGATAATGTAATCAAAAATACAAATGGCGTATTCAAATAAGTGTCATCTGTACATCAACTGACGACGAGGACACACGGTTTTTAGTGGTTGTTACATATTTGAATCTCGGTATAAAAACATGGCATTCATCCTCCGTAACTTGTACGAAGGCATAATAATATTCCACCAGGAATGAAATGTGTAACATAAGGAACACCGTTAGACAAGTGTCTACGTACAATATAGTTATACGTGGCTGGGTAATTGACATTATAAGTGATCATATGTTAAAAGAAGGCATAGGCTGAGGAAGAAGGAAAAATGTAATAGTGTAATATGAAAAATCCTTGTCGTATTCCAATTGCAGAGAATGCATACTGAACACTATGATGATGAACGCGTAGTTGTACACTTGCGAAAGGTTGGCAACACTAACACAAGTTATGACAATCATAAAACAGCTCCTCTCAACTTAAGGAGCCTCTTGGTTATACATTATCATCCTACAATTTTTTTGCTTACTTAAAACATGCTGCACAGTATCACATTGTTGATAAGGATGAATGCGTACACACTGACAGGGCCTTTGCATAAATAAAAAAAAAGTTGAATATGGGGCCGCTCAGCAGCCTCACATAACATTCCAAAGTCGTGGCGTACTTTTGCCAAAGATTTTATAGGAGAAGCGCCACAAAACGCGCAGTGAGCCAACAAGAGGGGTGCAAACATCAAAGCGTGAGCCAGAGAGGGATGAGTTGGAGATCTGCAGAGCTCACAACACGTCATCCACGATATGACATTCCTTCGTATGCAAAAGGACAAAAGGGGAATGTTCATCTTTCTCAAAACCGAAACAAACTTCATAGATCTCTGGAAGAAAAGCATTTGTACCACAACCCTCAATACTTATCACGACCGGAGGAGATGACATCAGCATTTCGACATGTTTATCCCTGTGCTTGCATTCAGTTTCGTAAATGCAGCGTACACTGTGTTTCCGTCCGAAAGAGGATCACCAAGAGTGGATTTTTACAGCGGTCACTAACTACTCCTACTTATCCATAGCGATATTAAACGAAACGAGTACGCACACCGACAATTTCCATTGACATCACTCTCCTTGTTGCTAAACAATCCATGCATTCCTCACATTTGCTTCAGCATTGTTTGTGCATTTGCAAGAGCAACAATGGGATTGAAAAGGGAGGCATGGCTAACAATGGTGTGCAACAATACTTCTTTCCACTTCACTCGACAGAACCACATTCGCAGAATCACACACAATTTAATATTGTCACACTCACGAGAGAAACAAGCACACCTACCGTACAACCTCCTTTTTGGGTGCTTCCCATCGTCATCATGATGATCGACGTAGAAAATCAGTAATGGACAAAGTGTATACATAATATGTCTTGTTACACCAATTTTCATGTGTGTCTTTGACTAATAGCCTTTTCTGCAGATCTCAAACGTACTACACACATCCATGTTATTACTGCGTGAGAGAGCTCGCAACAATTGGTGCTCTCGCGTACTGACCGTTTTTATTCTGTTGCTCTCGTACATGCCAAAGTGAATGATGTTGATGGCTGAGAGAGTCATCTAATGAAAGAGGATTACGAGAAGATTGAATGTCATAATGGTTGGATGATGACGGTAATAGTTATTTAATATACCGTATGCATATGGCTCGAACTTACTACATTCTAAATGAGAAAGGACACACCTTCCTTCACATTCACACAACTTCCTCATGAGACGATTGCTTCATTCATGGCAACCAACGTGATGAAGACGCTGATATGACCAATTCTGTAAACTTGTAACGTTCCACTCATTGCATACCGTCAAATTTCATTTCATTCGCGTATCATTATCATCAATGTGCTGTACTTTTGCATGTGCCATTTCGATTTCAGTTCTGTTTTTTTCTCTCATTTTTTGTCTGAAAAAAATTGAATAATATCAAAAACTGTTGTTTTTAGTGGGAAAGTAAACAAAAGCCTCATTTCGTTCTACAGAAAAGACAATGAAGTTGGCTCACTTATTCTTCGAGAAACAAAGAGGAGCATCATCTCACAGTGATGAAAAAGTCGTGAATCAGATTGTTGTTATTATTACGGCGATTTCTATTATTTCAGGAGGAATGAAATTGATGGCTGCATGCTAAATAATCTCATCGAGCTGAGTACATGGCCAGGGGAACGGTAGTAATAACAACAATGTGTGTAATCGCGCAAACAATACACTGTGAATTGAGATGCACTGCTCAAAATCCACAACAGAATCAAAAGCATCCTCATCCCTCAACCCCATCCCTTGATCACGGTGTGGTGAGAGGAAATTTGCAGAGTTGTCGCGTTTGATGAGCCTCCCAGTGCTTGAAATCAATTCACTATCACCTCAGAGAGCTAGAGCACTGTCATAAAAGATGAAACACCCCTCCGATGAGGACTCGTTACAACGATAAGGGGGTGGCAGAGAGAAAATTGTAGAAGGGGCACGACATCAGCACCACTTCACAAGGAAAGATATAAATAGCAAAGCATGTGAAGGGAAAGAGATATGTGGTTCAGGTGGTGCGAACATCCTATCAAGTGCGAGGCACATGACCGGTGCTCAAGTCCCTCGAAAAATCGCGAGCAGAAACCACATCTTCATCATCATGAAATCATGATAATCGTGCCTGTGGGAAAGTGTTTTCGAGAGACTTCAAACCAAAAGAATTGCACGGAGAACAGACAAGAAATAAATATCACACATTTACCCACACCACACCGCAACACCGCCGTCACCGTGCTTATAGGGACATCCACATATATTTCTAAAATAAACAATGAGATATCATGTGGTCAGAGCCCCAGTTACTAATTGTGTGTTGCCGTTCTTTTTTCCACATTTTTTTTCCTCTTGCCACGAGAGTGAGACAAAGAATTAAAATTTAAATATGCACCGCATCCACCACATAAAGTGGAGATTTATTCAGTCCATTGTTTCATCATCGTCACACTGAAAAAAACTGTGGTTCTTTCTGTGAGAAGCAATAAAAAATCCTATTTTCACAGATCTACCCCAAGAAATATATTAATGGTCTGGTCGTCATCCTGTCCGATTCGAGGGACGACGACGATCATGATCATCGTCCTGATGATGAACCTCATGTATATCGGTTGTAGACACGTCAACCCGAAAAGAGTATCATGGTTTCATCCTGATGATGATGATGATACGACGAGCGCTCTTGTCGCAGATGAGGATATATAGGTATATGGGTACAAAGTCGTGGTCGTCTTTTATTACACGAATTATTGCCAGCATCATCATCAACATCGATCCAATATTTATCATTCGCAGCATTTCTTTTTAATAATGCAAAGAAGGGTGAATTTTTCTCTTGTACAAACGACGAGGACTCGACTCATCATCACGGTTGTTCTTTCTTGAAAACCCGAGTTCCTGCAGTGTTTTTTTACCTGAGAGACTTCTCCTGTTGTCCACCATTCTTTTTTCATTCGTGTTTGCACTTAAGCCTTTACAGGCACTTATCAGCAGAGAGAGAGAGAGAGAGAAGACGATGAAGAGGAGGAGGCAGACTAAGTAAAATGTGGCTCTCTTCATTTTTCCTCTCTTTTGCATTTTACAGTTATCTTGTTGAAAATACTTCTTGTTCGCATATATATTAGCTTTTGGCGAAAGCAATAATGCAATGCAACTCATCGTGATGTGATATGACGTGGACGTGATATTATGATGTGATGGATACAAAAAAAAGTGACCAAGTCATATTTTTTCCTCCATTGCCTCCGGCAAAGCACACATAAAATGTTACGTTACAAACTACATATGTACATGTGTGCAGTTTTTTTTACGAATTCGGACCATTGTACAAGATACATCCCTTTTTGACGTTGTGCATTGTATTTAATTCTTTTGCAAAGTACATATTAGTCTGAGCCATACGCTGTGGCTGGTTCATATGAACTTTTTAGTGAAAAAAAAACATTTTTCTCTGTTTTTTTTAAAGAAAGAACAATCAGAATCTGTCGAACAGGAAATTCGTTTCTCTTCACAAAGGGATTTTTATGGAGTATTCACATCCCACAGGAGGATCCACATGGGGATGAGATTGGCAGTAAATTGTCTTTCAGGGGATTTGTTCAACTTTTACAAGTCGATACACTGACTCCACCGTTTTTATTATGCTGTTCTTCTTGATCCTGATGATAATGATTACTGATTTTATTCACATTTTCTCATAATGTTCACCTAACCAAAATGTATCTGATTAGGGGGAGAGACATATTATGTAAAGGAAAATGAATTTAGGACGTGAGTGGATATCGCGTTTGTCTGGGTGTACTTGGTATGTATCATGATTTCAACGAATTATCCCCCTCATCCACTCGACGAGGAGGATGATACACCAAATAGGATCGCATTGTGGGTAGGGAAATTAATTTGTACTTATAAATTTACTGTTTACCCCTGACTGACGAGAAACGAATTTTGATTGTTGTGTGTGGACTCTGTAGCAAAGATCTCACTAATCTCTGCCTTCAAATTCTCTGCTTGTACATATATGCGCATTGTGTCTGTTTGCATTGATTGCTGTCACGTTTGCGTTTTACCAATGTGTATAATTATATAGAGTGGTGGTGGTGGTGGTTTGTTATCATTACGGATGCAAAGCAGGTTCTTCTCTGTCTCTCTCTGCTAAACGCAGTGCTCACTTCAAATTGCTAAATCATCTCGACGACGATATATGAAATCCAATGCGAGTTGGCCATAACTTGTAAGACCAAGCCTTAGGAAAACGACACAATCTCCTGTCTTCGAAGAGGGACGTATTGTACATGCGAATACAGCTCTGTTGTGTGTGGCGTATCGTTGAACCGGAAGCATAAATAATTAATACCATCATCATAAACTGTGGTCGCGCACTCATCTGTCGCGATGATTTCAACGCGAAGTGACCTTCATTCTCTGTGTCTCTGGACGCGTAATACAGCAAATACTAATATTTGTACTTACGCTGATGAGTTTGAGATATCGTCGTGATGTGACACAACAACATTAGGACTGATTGTCACCACTACAACACAGAGAAAGAGAGGGTTTATCTATTATTTCAATGTAACCTTTTTCTTTTCATTTGAGAAAATGGCGTGTGACGAAACTGTCCGTACCAAGGCAAGGTCAACAGCGTCATAAAAGACGCATCTACTTGTATACAGATTGGACAAACACGACTGTACGAGATCGACCACCAAAAATAACACTGCTCTAATCCCCCCTTTTCGTAATATACGTGACTTATCAAACTGACTCACTTTTAGTTAGCACGTCGAGTTTAGCATTGAATTGAATTATGTATTATTTCAACAATTTCTGCGCATTGTTGAAAGTTTAATTCAACTACCGTGCACATTGCACATTTATTATCATTATTTCGCGTACAAATTATGATGATATCACTGTCTTACATTCAGTCAACAAATACGCCATTCCTGATCCCATAGAGATAAGGGAAAACGCGCATGTTTTTCGTCTTGTTGTTTACTAAATAATTTATCGCTTATTCTTATTATGAGTACATGCTAAAATGAAAAGTTTTCTCTTCTTCGCATGCTTGAATTGTAGCTTATTGATAGTTTAGATGTGGTGTGGCTCGAAGAGAGAAGAAAAGCCAACTTTGCTCGAGAATGACTACATTTTTTCAGCAAACTGACCAGCGAACCGTGTTGGAAAAATGGAAGTGGTGGAGTTGTTGTAACAACAAATGAATGGATACAATAATAACAACAACAATACTCCCTAGTTACGCTAGAACACGTCACACTCACACAGTCATCCATATGCAAAGGCGCGAAGTGTAGCCGCACTCTCGAGTGGAGTGAAAAGTTATTGAAACTTTTCTCAAACTGAATCTTTCAAGTGTGCAATAATACACTATAGCATCATTAATTGTTTCGAATTACATGTACACGACCCACCAGAAGAGAAATGAAAATGAGACCATACTCACAAAGGCTGTATGATGAAATCATTGCTGGTTTGAAACTCGGAAGAAAAGGGATTTCTCACGAAAGCATAGCAGCACCAAACAAACCTTTTCTGAACGACTTTCGATTTGGTGACTTGTTGTGAAGGGTGGCTAATAAATGAAATCATTTTTAAAGTTCAACCATGATAATTATGACATGATATACGGAGGGAGAAACTACACACGTCTACTCAAATTCTCTACGGTTATCTTTCCTACGTATCGCAAGAAACGGAGACTCTGAGCTGTGAAGCAAAAGCGAACAACAAACAAGACGCACACTTTAACCTTGGCAGTGTGCATGCGCCTCTATAGTGTGAGAATACAAGAAACTGAGTGAGATGAATACGACATTAGATCAACCATGAGATTAGAGAGAAGTCCACGATTCTCTAACTTAATGCATATTAAGCTCATTATTACTAAGGGAAATTATCAATCACTGAAAAGAACGTCCATGCGTAAGCTCAAGGAGGCATGCATGCCCTGCACACACACAAACGCATCCTTAAGAATATAATTTGAGAGCCCGTGCCTCAATCATTAGCTGGGTCTGTGAAAGTGCTTTTTTCACGTTTTTTTTTGCTATCTGTGCATTTACTCAGTGCACGTTTGTGTATGAAT
>JAHZMW010004934.1:0-14276 GCA_027743745.1 Alloscopus bannaensis | reverse complement strand
CATCATAAAATCATAAAAATCTCTCAGATAATATCATTTCATAAAACACGGAATGAGCACGCAGTGGTAAGTGCTGCTAAACCGGAAATCAACTGGTAAAGTGTTCATGCCCACCAATCTGCGACTATCACAAACATTATTTCAAACCACCGTACATAACGGAGAAAGCTTCCTGAAAAAATGTTGAAAACTATGTTCATAGTTGGTGCTGTCTTATGCTCTATGTAATAGTTTTCACTTTTCTTTAGAAGTCACATGCACGACGCTTCTACAAGTTGGTGAATAAAACAAAATCGTTCTAGGAAACTTGTCTGACAATTGTAGCTTGCATAATAGCATTCCTAGAATAGCAGTTGACTGAAATAGATTGCTTGCATGAGTAGTAGATAATTGCACGGTTGATGGTAGTAAAATATCATTTTGTGAACACACGGCTCCAAACCCTCTATTTCCAGAACATTGCACGTTCATTTGTGGAATCACTGAAATGGTGAAACGGTCATTGATGAACTGTATATTATCACTTACCGCTAAACAGATATTTCTGACTAGTACTACCGTTAACATCCGTATATCTACTTTCACTTTGTAGCAACCACAGCTTGGAATGACTACATTTTCCTTGCCGGTGCAGCAAACTTCTATATAGCTCAAGCAAATTGAGACCTTGCTGTCTAGCTTTCATATTCTTGACTGGAACTAGCAAACGGTCAAATTACGGGTTGCTGCAAACAAAGAAGAGCTGCTTGTAATCACAACCATTCACTAGCTAGCGTTTTAGATAATATACAACGTGATGATATCGTTTCTCATTCAATTACATCAAACTCGGCTCACTACTATTGTTCTTGGAATAAATAGGCTGACTACCCTAAAGTAATGTTTAAAAATATTTTTCTATTTCGATGATAAACAATAGTCCCTCATCTGAATGAGTTATACAGCAGTCGTGAGGGAGCGCGCAATGAAATGAAAGGATTCTCTCAAAACATCATCAGCATACCGTTTCCATTCGGTTACCTCTATAAAGGAATTTTGCATTTTGCTTTGTATGCCTTGGAAAAACGAGGTTGGTGAGAGAGAAATGCGAATGTTTAGGAGCGGAGGAAGAGCGTAAATTCACTTCACTGTGTGTGGGCTTTATGAAATGGTGGAACAGGGAACACGAGTTCTTTCAAATGTCTAAAAAAGGATCAATAAAAAGCAAGTGAGAAATAAAGAGGTAATGCGTAAGAGGAAATCAGCAGGACACACGTATACATTCTGAAGTGAGATAGAAGAGAGAGAGAGCTCTCGTTTTCGGTCCTTGTGTTTCCTCTTCTCATATTTTTGCCTAGCAGAGTCTCTCTTCCTTTCCGCTGACAGTTCTGAGAAACTTTCACTTTTCACCTACACAACGCAACCCAAGGTACGAATTTCTCTCAAGTGTGCCAGCTCAATGTGCTTGCTAGTAGTGAGGAATTTCCCACTCTTCGTTTCTCTTCTCACTTCACACTGTTGATACTGGAGGCCCTGGGTGTGTTGATGCTCTTCTGACAGCAAAATAATCTGTGAAAATTGCAATGCTTCCAAGAAAAGTCAGTGAAAGGAGTCGTACACAAAGTTTCTCTTCGTATTTCTCGAATATTCAATGCTTTTCCCCGTTAGAGATTGACGGAGGATGTGCCAGAGGCAGCAAAACTTGATCAGGCCCATGTTTACTCTTTCAGTTACGACTTATGAACTTACTTATGCATACATATTAAATAAGTTTAGATATATGCATTCTCTGTGCTTTGGCTATGTTTTTGTAGAAAGCCTTCAAGGATGCACACAATGACACGTAAATTTCAGCCTAAAGTAATAAGTCATGTATACTACATATATGCATAAGGTGTTCTCCTACGCCTAGATATCTCTGTTTCGACATGGTATTTGCATAGTTGCGCTGTAGTAGGTGTATAAAATGGCGTTTTATGAAGCTGAACACGAACAGCAGAGTATGCAAATATGCTCGAATTCAAATATTTTCAGCTCCTCCCAAACCTTCGAGTTTCACTCCAATACGAATAACGTACCATTTCCTGCTGATGTGATCAGAATTGTGGAGAGCCTCTCACGGTTGAGACTTTGATCTTGACGTGTTCACTTCCTTCAACGACTTACTAGCACATCGAGAAATGAAAAAGTGAGTCAGCCACACAAATTCCACAAGGAGTTGTTTAGCAGAAATTGTCCACTTAACTGTCTCTCAATTCTCTTTTCTTACGTTACAACTCCACTATTTTTTTCACTATAATATGGGAATGTGAATATTGTTGTGTATACACAACTCGAGTATTAATCTACGAGATGGATTTCAGATGAGAGGCAGAGGGTAAAGGAGAAAACGAAGGGAGAGAAAAACTCTGTGACACGCCCACACATGTTTTACACAAAAAACATGCAGCACAAATAATACTCACACGTGTAAGAGTTCACTTGTCTTTCTTTTGCACTCGCTGTCACTTTCTATTCTGGAGTGAAACTAGGTGCGAGGTTCCCACGCAATTTTCTCTCTCTCCGCTATGCATGCTCCCCTATAACTCCTTAATTGATTTACTTGGAAAATCATGAATCATGATCCAATACAACTCTTGATTGGTGGAGTCGATTTAATTAAAGCTCTCTCTTAAATTGGACAATAATCGATATTGAAATTCTTCATAATTTGCTGGTATCGTTCTGAGTGAAATGCTGAGTATTAAATTGGGGTTCGGGAAAAAATATTTCCAGGAATGTCCACAATCACTCACCAACTACCAATGAAAATGTTCGTGAAAGAGTAGGTGACTGCAGGAAGGAAAATGATTGATTCGCTTTTTATTCTTGGAGCACATTCGAAAGGGGAAGCAGCAATAATGGTGATTGATATGCATGAAATATGCTGTCAATCCCAACACAATATATAGACCCACACCGTCACTTTCACCATCGCAGGTATCCACTCCTACCGAATCTGGTTGCCCCTTCTTACGGGTGGATTCGAAAATATTTTAACAAACCAGACCTCACTCAGTTGCACTCTTTCGTACTACTTGTGTACGTAATGCATATATATGCGCCCTGGTAGATTTAACCTATTCACATTAGATACATTTCCCACTTTCGCCTATTCATGCACAATGTAACTGTTGCTTCCACTCAGTCTTTCATTGGAAAAGCGATTACTCAGAAAAATCCACTTTCTCTCGCTAAAAGCCTTTTGATATGCACCCAACTCATTCAACAGATAGATCAAATTTGCACCTTGATCAAACTCGTACGCTGAACTAAACGGAGAGATTGGTTGAAACTTTATTACGTTTTCACCCTCCATAAATGAATTAAGAAGTCCTCGTATTGTCTTTCGATGTCGACATTTTCTCTCCTCTTCTGTCGCTTCCACTGTAATCAACTTGTCACCATTAAAATTATTTTATGCACACATCCTCCCGAAGAATAAGCGAAGAAAGATGGCTGGAACAACTGAGAGCTCTCCTGGTGCACTTTTGTCGACTCTATGAGTTTTCACATAAAATCAATCTCTCACTGGAAAATAAACTTTCCCTAGCTGTGTGTTCAACGCATGAAGAGTATTTTTGTAGAGAGGAAACGAACGCAGTTGAGGCACAACTATCAACCATTGACGACATGCCCACACTGGAAAACCTTGTGCACCCACCCGACTACGAGAACCGCCTGTTTTCATCTGACTTGAACTGAGTAAATTCATGGCAAGTTATAAGCAGGGAAAGTATATGGAGAAAAGCGACGAACCTCTCTAGCTCACTCGGTCGTCTGTCTTTTCGCGAAAAGTTTACAAGCTACCAGCAGCAGCGTACATTTCTCTTGTGATATTCGCGAGTAGTCCAAGCAGGTTCTTGGCCAAGCCCTTGCCCATGCCTACTGTGATGCCTCTCTACTGAATCGTTGTCGTTGCGATACTGTGCTGGTAGTGGTATGCCTGTTTCGTAGGAGAAAGCTGGAATTGACTAGACCAGAGACGAAAACCAGAAAAGTAAAAGGGAGCTTGTTAGCAGCAGTATGCTCCCTGGTTTTCAACTGACTCCAAGCCATTTTCTTCCCCACGTATATCTTTCCTAGGAGTGTATAATGGATAAGTGGGCATTTCACAATGGTTTATCGCCCCGTGTATTCGGCTTTCGAAAGCCCACTGTCGTGGTTATATTATGTACGAAACGAAACCTGTATGACTTAAATCCAATATCAGCCTGTATGCTTTTGTTGCAAAGCTTTCGAAAATTTCTTATGGAATAGTTAACCAAAATGAGAGTGTAAGAATGTGAAGATATAGAATGGTAAGCTTGCTTTACTTACTCACCCAGTTGTAGATCACCACTACTACACATTCTCATACTTGTAAAGTAGGTCTGCCATTTCGATTCAAAAAGTTCCAAAGAGGAGCCTACAGCTTACCAGTTGTAATATACATTTTTTTGCAAAGTTCCTTTCCTTGAAATGCGTAAACATAGGAAGTAGAGTAATAAAATGTATGATTTTTTTTTGTTAAAGTGCATATTCCACACATTTGCGTATCCTCTATTCCTACAACCCCGCCACATTCCCTGCTTGGATTTCAGACCACGCTGCAAATATTTTTAAAACTTTCTCTCTTATACGAAATGCCTTCATTCTAAGCCATATTGTAAGTCTCTACGTCGATGCCATACGTTCTGTCAGAAATAATTATATATTGTAGTAAGTCTGTTCATTTGTGCTGTGATTTCGAATCATTTCGGGCAGATGTGCACTAAAAGAATATTGACTTTTTCTATAAACGCAGATGTGATCTCTGTACGTAACGTGTTGCTTCGGTATTGATACGTACGATAAGCATGTATGGTACGAAATAAACTTTCCCTTACGATCAAATCACAACATGTAACCGGGAGAAAGTAGGAGAGCAATGGAGTTATATACTACAAATGGGGACTTCCAAATGTCTAGATTTTCTCTGCTTCTACCCTCTTTGCATAACATCATTCCGCAGGCCGTTTATTACTGCATTTTTTGGTTGAGTGTGATAACGTCAAACCACGATATCAATAGAATCATGTGAAACTTTATTCAGTATATAATAAAATATAAAACACGATTTTCGGGCGCACCACATGAACTCCTTTTGCTGAATTTTCCGAATCGTTTCAAACAGATGAGACTGCTTGGGGCTTTCCTTGTCGCAACTCGTTTTGTTTGAATTACTGCTCCATGAATGAAATGTGTATGCGTTCGGAAAGTGTTCTTATGAAACTTGTCAGCACTGGTGGAAATTTTCTCATGTTGTTTACTAAAAATACTGATTTTTCTATGTGCAATACATATATCAAAGACGGTATGTAAATTTGAAGAGGTTGTGTGCTATTTTTTCCAGCACTTCTTCCAAAAGTGTTAAGGAAATGCTAAAATCTCTGGTGAAAACTCGGCAAATTGTTGCGAGCAAACAACGAAAATATGACTTGACGGACTTTTGGATTTGCCATTTTTTGTTCGACTTTCTCCATATCTGCTACAGCGCAATAAAAATGTAGCATGCGCCCCACTTTTCACAACAAAGTCGATGTGGCAAAGCAAACTTTTAGTTACACAAAGAAACTGCAAAGCAGAGAGCTAAACTAAATTTTTAAAAAGTGTGCGTAAATTTATGTTGGGAAGATGGTTTATGGGTAACGTGTAAATAAGGATTTGATTTTCTTGTCACTATTCGGTGCGTGTAGCGATCCGCTGATGTACAAAACGTTATATTAGCAATAGTCCAATATGAATACATGTAATTTTGTTGACACAAATAATGTCTTAAGAAAATCTATAGAATATTTTTACTGAATGTCTGGTATGCAAATATAACATGTACCTGCTAAAGATATCTAAACCCGGTTACTGAGTTGTATGCAATGCTTTATAAAAACGATGAAGTAAATGTCGTAGCGTTTGGAGTAGAACAAACTTGTTTTCGTTAAACGCAACGACCTACATGAATGGAACGGGGATATAAAAACACAGAAAGTGGAATTGAATGCAAGAAGAAGACAGAAAGCCAAGGGGTAAAATGAGCTTCTATGAGCTGTTATTGTATCCTTCACGGAAGAGAAAAGTAGTCGCTTCAAGGAAAGGGATTTTGCTCTCAGGTTTTTGTCCCAATTTTTATTTTCTCCTTCCCATTCGAATATTTCTCAAAGTGTGCTTTAAGAAGTATAACAAGTGAAAAGAATGAGACTATACTGGGGGTAAAAAACATCTTGTGGATGAGATAAAGTGAAATAAAAATTGTGCTCTGTTACTCAAGCTCTCTGAAAGAGATTGGTTTGAAGTTGAGTCCCATTCTCTCCAATTTTCTTCATGTGTTCGCTTTGCAATGTGAGTAGTCGCTGGCTGGCTACAGTTAGCTCTTTAAAACTCTTAGAAAATATTTCCTCAGAAAGGATAATTCGCGAGTCGTATTATGGATGAGTTTCCCTCGAAATGTTTCAAAATAAGAACAACGGAAAGGAATATATGGTTTGCTCATCGTTGCGCAAACATAATCTGTAGATACAAGACACATCGCGATCGCACATCCCTTTTCCCGGTTTGGCGAAAAGTTACTTCTTTTCGTAAGTTTCGCTGTGTTTAGTGGAAGAGAAAGGCAGATTTAAGTTTGCTTCCTCTTCTTCCCGGCTTACCGTGATCTCGCACAATACGCAGACTTTACTTCAAAGGATGTATTTTTATATATACAGTCAAACAGAGAGAGAGAGACACGTGTTTTTTACATTGACCAAAGCTCAATGGAATTGGGAAAGAAATTCATTTTCACTTATACAGATACACTTCGATTTATTATGCACATCTCATCTATTAACCACTACGGTCGCAGGTATAATTAAATATCCTACTTATTTTCATTACGCTATTCTGCCGCTTCGTTTCCTCTGTAGATTAGAGTTTGCTGGTAACACTCGCATATATGCGTAGAGTAAATACTGTCACAAATGCAGTGGTGAACTTTTAATGACCACGTACTTAAGCGGGTGACGTCTTTCTTCAATAATACATGGTACACGATCTCTACAATTTTAGACTCCTTCCCTCTACTGAACAAGTGCCAAGTACGGAATATCGATTTGGACGGATGCATAATAAATACCTCCATAAAAAACCAACGTTCAGGAAGATGTACCTTTAAAATTTTGCAGTCCCATTGTAGATACATTAAAGCCGTGTCTACGCCGAGCTGCTCTGTGTACAGTTGTGTTACTTGGGACGAATACACTTTCTCCACTTGCACCGCAGCGTAGATAGCTGCACTAGTTTATTAACGGCAAATTATAATTTATACATTCTAATGGAATTTCATAGTACAGTGACCAAACGATCCCAGATTACATTTTCTAAATGAAAGGTAGTACTCGCCCGTCTGCGTACACGAATGGACGACATCTACCTACGCAGCTTGTCGAAGAAATGTCTCATCTGGCCTGAACATTTTATTAAGAAAAGGAAGCCGCCGATAATTGCAAAATGGAAGTAGTCTCTCGCTGGAGGTGGTGTGCATTTCAGTGGAGAAACTCCTGCAACTAACTTTTCCAGGTTGAAACTTTCCTGGCAAACTTTCTTGTAATATCACCGAGTGGGACCACCAGTGCCTTAGTCAATTAGTGAGGTTAATTGAATGTAAATGTAATTATATGTGCCAGATATTCTTGTGTTTGGTGCCACCTGTGTAAATCCTTGTGGACACTTCAGATGTACTTGACATTTATTCGTTTTATACAACCGAAGGGCTACAAATACAAAGAGCTTTTAATTACTTTGGCTTTCTTTATCTGTTAAAATGAACCCAAAGTTATCTTTGTTTCTTTCTCCGTGTTTTTAATGAATTCATTTTTTATCATCGTCACAAATTGTTGAGTTAGAGAGCTTCACAATGTAGTTCTCTTTCACGGAACTGCATTCTTTTCCTACTCTACAAGAAGTCCCATTAAGGAAATGATCCAAGTTTTCTACTCTCCTGTTTTCTTCAAGTCTTTTTGTTCAATTCAAAGTGTAACAAGCAGCAAGCACGAAAGACAGATATAAGTTTTCGTATCTTTTACCTTTGATGTAGGTTTTTCTAACGATATATACAATTAGTAGTAGCGCAAACCTTCCGTCGAAATGCGGAGAAAGAGTCTGAGCTCTTATCTCAAAGCATGAGTATATTCTCTAAAAATTTGAATAGTACGATAGCAGTTTGCGTGATAATGTACGTTATACCACTCCAGTGAACAATAAAATGAATCGGATACCGTATTCATTACACACAAGTCATTCATTCACTGCACGCTGAATTCATATTTTGACGTGAGCAAAAATAAAACAAGCGGAGCGAATAGTTTTTAGTTAGAGTCCGAGAAATACCCGGTATTCTAGCACCAGCAAACTATATAAAGCAACAGCAAGCAAATCATGTTGCTTACGAGAGAAAACCATTTTGGCTTTTACCGTTTCTCCTACGCAAAAAAAACACTCTACGTTATAAGCACAGAACCCTTTCCATTTCTCAATCAGGATTTTCAACTTGAGAGTTTGTGCATTACCACGTTGTGTACGGCGTGGGTTTAAAAAAAATCAGCCTATTATTCACATTCAGTTTTTTTTTTGCTTCTGAAGTTATTTCTCATATGTGCTGGCATTACGCAACACCAAAAATGAAGAAGACAGATGTGCATACAAAACACATAAGATCCCTTCGGAAAGAAAGTGCGAACCTTCGCATTGCTTTGGCTTTTCTTTCATTTGTCGTAAACACTTTCTATGTGGGGAAACGGTACACAATAACAAGCGAAGCATTGAGCACCTTGTGATAGAACCATACAAAATAGCGTGAGGTCTGAAAAATCCATTTTCCGAAGTGTGCACTGCTTGAGTTCTTACCATGCATTACCCCTAAGAAACTACATACTTTCACTTCAGAACCACGCACTCCCGAAACGAAGCAAGCTCTGTTGGATGTTGTATATAGAAGTACGTGTGAGGATAAAGCGCATGCCAGCCATGAATTTACTATGTGCCTAACGTATGGAAAAAGGAGACCGAAACTCTGCTCTCTCGTACTCCACACACAAAAGCGAAGAGCATAGGGACTTTGAAGAGATCGTCAAGCCAGTTCTACCTACGAAAAAACGTGCTTACAGGTTCTTGTAGCGCATATAGTGAACGTTGCTCCTGCATGTACCATGTACTGTAAATATAATCTTTGTGTGGATTCTGATACAATACGTTGTGCTCTTTCCATCTCCTACGCTTTCTCCGTAAGATGAGCCAGAAGAGAAGAGCGAGCAGCACATTTTTATTTCTCTTTGCTTTCTCTCGCTAACGTACATACCGGAAAATGTTTCTTCTTACTTTGTTCTTCTTTTTATTGCTGAACATATACACAGTGGGAATGCCGAGTTATCGAGGGGCCAGTGGTGTAGATATGGAGAGACTGTCTTTTTTAAACATCTTTCCACCCTTTTCTTTCACAATTTTTGCCTCTTCTCTGACTGTGCTCTGAGTGAATTTCCTTTCCCTTTGTTTCGTGTTTGGAAATATGTCTTTGAAGAACGGAAGATGAAGCCGTGCTACCTTTTCTTTTCTCAAATTGGCAATTGTGCAGTTAGTAAAGTTTTGCCTTCGGTTTTAAACGAGGGTTCCGCTCTCACTCACGTCTCGAGTCATTATCCGGAAATTTTGCAATATAAATGCACACCACAGAGGATCGACAAACGAGCAGGCATTGAGCATCGATTTCTTATCTTCAAAATGGATTTAGCCTTTGACAATGAAGCGTGCTATAAACGGTTAGCGTAAGTGGGTAATGCGCAATACTATAAATGCGGTAGTGAAACTAAAGACGAAGAAATATCATTCACTGGAGATTGCAAATTTCCTTGTTTCGCATTTATTCGTATCGTGTTTCAAAGTTTCATGTTTCTGATTTTTATTATCTTCTACCTCGTTTGATAAGTCTATGACGAAATGTTTGTAATGGGTACATTAAACTAAAATGTCGTGCAAAAATATAGCATGATAAATTTTGTCTGTTTTGTACAAGTTTGTATCACGTTAATCACATAAAAATTGTGAATACTAAACCGATGACACTTACCACAACAGCGCAGAGTAGCATCTACGTCTTCTGGAACATGAATAAAGTCTGAGGGTGACTTTACCTTAGCCTTGTCTTGTCGTTAACCACATAGGTCCGCATACATACCCGAACGATTAAGAACGGAACGTCTAAGACGACTTTTTATTTTTATAGGCTCATTTTTATTTGTGCATACATAAATACATAGGTCAAATGTATATTAGGTAAAGGTCAAAGGAAATATTTAAATATGTGATATGGGCTAATTCACAAAATTAGTAGCACTGTATGTTTATAGTTTAAAACATGCCATCAGGTACAAACAACATATTTGCATGCATCAAAGTGTCGGACTGTGAAATACGACTTTTCTTTTGTTTTCAACTTTTCAAGTGAAACGCCTCTTTTACTCGCGTGTTTCTTTATGCTCTGCAATTCAAAAATTTAAGCGAGTAGGGAACCCAACAAACTAAGCATTTACTATACTTTACTAAACTATAACTTTACTTATATGGAATTACTGTCAATTCTTATTACTTTAAAATGAACAGAATTCTGCAATAAAAAAGCATAATAATAAGCATTTACTATGTAATGAATATGCGATAAGAACAAATGCTACATTACTTCTTTTACATTTAATAATGTTACATGATTGGGGCGATGTGTGATATTTATGAGAGACGGTATCACGTCAAAAGCCGCATGCTAAAATCCGCACGGACAAAAGCCGCATGGAATATTTGCCACATGTGACAAATGCACAAATACTTTTTCTTTATAGCGACAGATTTTTGGTGAAAGAAATATTCAGTTACGTTTGCCGTCCTTTCTCTCAAATGGAACTAAATATCGTAACATTATTGCAAAGAGTGCCTAGATGCATTGTCGATACCATGCCCAGCATATTACCTATTATGACATTATTTTGCACCAAAACAAGTCATAAATGAACCATATCAATTGATTAACGACGTAAACGACGAGGTGAATATATACATATAAGTATATTGATCCATATAATTTTGGATTACATTTACAAGCTGTATGTATATAATGTATATATTCTGTCACACTAACTTACGTTAGTAGTTAAAATGCAACCTTTGCTTTTTGGTAGCAATCCTTCTACATGCTTGTATCCAGAAGTCCCGAATTTCTTGCACAATTTCTTGTAGTGGTGTAATCTTCTAAATATTTGCACGTTATGTGCTTTTCTACCAATTTTGTTTAGTTCTCGTCTAACCAAGAATATGCCTCATCAGCACTCTCAACATTTGAATTTTCATTTCCTTCTTCTACGAAAATATACTGCTGACGTCGACGTCGACGTCGTTGAGGTAGGGTCTTTGCCTGATATGCGTCATAATATTACAGGCCATGATCGCTTTTCTAGTAGTTTGGTGATTGGTCAGTAGAAATTCATGTACTTGAGACTGCGCGTAGTTTCATCGGGTTTTGTGCAGGATATACATAACATGTGACAATATCTAGCGAATACTGTAACTCACGTGTATCCAAAGATTTTTCACTTACATTACGGCATTTTCGAAACTGCCGTGGGAATCAAAGAGACTTTACCAGGTTAATTCTGAAATCATGGGTTAAATGTCATCTCCAGTCAAGTTAATCTTGGGTTGGCATACAATTAAATACAAGTTTTTCAGCCCACCTAGGCGACTCTGATGAGTCTGAAAGTGTACCACGCAAGAAGAAAGAAGCATGAGGCTTTTGGGTGTAATCCTAAAGTACCCTCCGAATAACAGTTTCGCTCAATGACCTTTATAAACTTTTCCATAAGAGATCGGACAGTGTACAAAAACTTTTCATGCAAGAAAAGGTCGCCCGACTCATTCGGCTTTGACGCTTGTAGCCAAGTTTCGAGTAATGGAAATGAGCTGTAGCTATAGTTTGCCTTGTAAAAGTAAAATATCATAATACTCATTGCATCACATATGCATTGCATTTGCTCGAGTTTCCTGTATGTGGTAGTACTCTCATCTCATTTTTATCCCTCCCGTAAGCCATTATGCAACGTATAACTCTTTTGCTGGAGGGATGGGCGCGGATCGTCCATTATCATTTGATGCCATCACACGGAAATAGAGTGCACGCATAAATGTAGAGAGTGCCGTCACAATCCTCTCCTGGAATGGAAAGTTTCATGGCGTTCTCCGGAGGTAAAAAGGAATGGATTCGTGTCTATGTTAACTGTAGCATGCCATGATGCTCATTGTTGCTATTATACACTTCGGGTCATACTGGTTTATGAAAAATAGACAAGCCGTGATATTTCTCAAAGGACTTCGTTTATTAGCCTCTGCACTCCGTTACAGTCATTCTCTCCTGACCGTGGAGCAACAAAGCCAAAACACAGGTGGAAATCTTATTAGTATTCGTCTGCAATAAAGGCACCATTGAGCATATCTATGCATTTCATCTGGTATGTTAGTGAGCAGTCATCTCACAATCATGAGCCTATGTGGCACAAGGCACACTGATGCCGGCCTCATTATTACAAATAAGACTTCGTAATATAATTCTGCTTCTCTGACATCTGTCCATGGACTTGGCTTTGATGCTGGTCGAAATGGCGAGAAGACAGTCATGCAACAATAGTGAAGCCGATGATATGTGATGCTTTTTAAACAACTATAAATGCGAACCAAACAAAAACATTATCAAAACTATACAATGTACAGACCCATGAACCCAGTGGGCCATTGTTACACTTACAAACTACGCACATATACGTATACTTCTACCTTTACACAGCTGCGTGAAAGCACGATACACAATTCCAATATATAACAATAAACACACAGTGACACCACATTGATGCTTTACTCTATTACTGACTCGAGGCAAACAAATCCCTAGTCTACATTACAATGTTGCATTATCCCCTGCTTCTGGTTTGTGTGCATTGCTCAGGTGCGGAGTTATGTACATCTTTTACATACAATGCAGACGCTCAATTTAATCTGTAGCTCTTCTACCTTCTATGAGAGTTCACAAATGAACACTTCCCTTCCTTGGTCGGGATTACAATGCCGCAGTTTTATCAAGTGAGTGCTCACTTCATTTGCAGGTGAGCAGTTTGATACAGATATTCAGGAGCGCGTTGTGCGGATAGGTACCAGAGAAATGAACCTGTGTGCTAAGCACACTTTACACAAAGTTAAGTTCGTATCACCTACGAAATGTCTAGGGGGATCAGCTCACATAAGCATTTCCAAGCTTGATACATAAAAGAATCTAGTAATTCGCCCATTTACAACTTCCCATGAATCTGATATTCCCAGAGAGGATTCATTTGTGTCTGTACGAGAAGTATGGTACTGACACCGAACCGACCACCCTAGTGCATTATTACACTTCTAGTGAGTCAGGTATGCGAAGACCAATTCCGCGCAAACTTCGGCTATGCATATATTATGCACCACTACTCCCAAACACAGAGTAGAGGCTTATTGGCTCTCGAAGGGAGAATGTAAATGATGGTTGAAGCTGATAAAGCACATTTTTATATTTTAATACATCAACATGGTCTGCCTCATTGTGGTGTGTGCTCGATGTGTATTAATGTTATTAGACTTGATGGAGGTGTGCATTCGAACGAATTTTACAGCTGAAGTCACGCAGCAAAAGGTAAGGAAAACACCATTGTGTGCATGTAACAATGTTGTACACCGAACGAATCCAACGCAGAACAATCTCTGATGCTTCTTACACCTTACTCTTCCCAAAAAATCTTTTTCATATTACTACTCTTTGCCTCTCTAGACTCTGCATTACACTTCTTGAGGGGCCCAGCGAGGCAAAGATATGCAGTCCGCCAGTATTGCTTATCTCTCGGTCGGGAAGGAGCCGGGGAAAATACATTGTCCATTTGCATTATTAGAAGATAATTGTGATTCCGCTGTCGTCTCTCTTCCTCAAGCCTGTCCTCTCACAAATACATTCAGGATTTAGAGTGCAGGTACGAAAGACTCGTCGCTCTCCTACCAGTTTCGATGTAGCATGTTGTCAAATCATGCGTTATATGGTCTGTGAGGAAACCCATGTTTGTGTGTGAACATGAGAGAGTGCAGTGGCATTAAACCCGGATCGTGTAGTAGTAACGACCAAGCAACGAGTATTTAGTCAATTACAGACATTTTTT
>JAHZMW010004933.1:0-10626 GCA_027743745.1 Alloscopus bannaensis | reverse complement strand
CCCCCCCCCGCGTCCGTTTCCCCTCATTCTTTACGCCATTTGTTGAGTGTGAACGCGATTCATGCATGAAGTCCGAGCATGCATTTATGTATTCAGAGTAACGAAACCTTGAGCATTGTATGAAGTTACATGACTGCGCGAAGTCCAGCGATTGCATGAAACTCAGAAAAAATGCATATTCGGTCAGAGCACTTCTCAACTAATACATTTTGTTTCTGATCTGACTTGAACTTCTGCTGTAGGTGTTTTATATCACATGTGGAGGAATATGAGGAATATTACCCATGATGCGCAGATGGCATATCTGGTATGTTCTTCTGCAAGTTTGTGCAGGTAGACACTACACGCTCGCGAAGTAAACACGTTACAATACACGTTAAACAAAAAAGAACAAGTACAGGACTACGGAACAAGAATGCGAAGTAAATAGGTTCACATGCGTTCTGTGTATGTATGTACGCAAGTATATCATTACTATATACATATTTTTTGATCGACACATCCAACATTCTATAAGGTAAGTACTTACTTTATGATAAAGCCAAAGTGGCATGTGTATGTATTCTATATGACAATGTGAATTTGAGCTGCTCGACACCTCAAGTAGAAAAAGATGTAAAATTGATGTATTGTATTATGTGTGCGTGAGAGTACTGCTGCAATATATACAAAAGTGTGGCCTTGTTTCTGACAAAAGATAAGGATAACTTCCCATTCTTCTTCACAAGCTAGAGCAATCCACATATCTTCTAGTAAAAAAAACACCAGTTCACTTTCATTTACGCAATTGAGTTACAAAAAATTTTGAAAGCAATTTTGCTAAGTAATTATACAAGAAAATAAAACTATGTCAGTAAGTTGTGAAAAAAAACCCTGTATTTGCAGCGGGGACCCAAAAGCTTTCTCGAGAAAGGAAAGAATTATGGGGGGATACCTTACCGGTGGACGTAAGCATAAATCGTTGCATGCAACAAGATATCAATATTGGTATAATATTTAAAGTAAATACACAGACCTTTTGTTTTGAATTACATTTAGATTTCAGTCATATTTTGATGTATGGCTAAAAGAAATTAGTTTTTATGGACCGCACATTTCACTTCACGAAATGCCACACGTTGTTAAGAAGGAGGAGCCAGTGCCCGTGTTTCAATACTACGTCACTCTAAAAATTACTGAGAGCAATTCAAATGTTCTCCAACGCCGCCCAATGGTTTTGCTTCCACTGTCAGCATATAAATGTGCCGTCAAATTTGGGGACCTAATATCTATCCGACTACGGACTCCGGTTGCTCTGCCAAAAAACGTGTTTTTTGATATATACTTCCAGCTGGATGTAAGAATTTTTAATTCAATAAGTTTCAAAACACTAAAAATAAATATGCACGATACTGTGCAACGATGTCAAATAATATGCGCATTTAATGCCAATATTTGGTCATTGTGCATTACACTAACAGTAGGACTTTTAATTTTTGAAGGGTCCTCCAACAGACTTTTTGAATGATTACTACAAACATCAAACGACTTACAGCTTGACAGAAGAACTAAAAAAGCAGTGGGAATGGAACCCAAAACCAGTCACGGACAATGATGTCGGGAAAACCGAACGCCCAATAACCTTTATTCAATCAGTTCCTAACTGTTCCAGGGGGCTGGAGGGCCTAGTTCTTGAGATGTGCAAGTGCGAATACAATTGCATCAAAAACGGAGTCACATGCAATCGCTTTTTTAAGCAGTAAGCCACATTTTTGCGCAAAATTTTTGATTCAATCTAGACATACAAGTAATTACATTTTAAGTCACAAATAAAATACGAAAATATAAAAGGGAAACTAAGCAAAGCAAGCTAAAGGTTAAAGGATTTTAGACAATGCATTTTGAAATTCAACTAAATGAAAATGAATTGGAATGCTCAGTACTATAATTAAACAAGCAGACTTAAAAATTTATTATACTAATACTTTTACAAAGTTGTGTTCTGACAAAATGAAAATTTCTACTTTAAATACTAAATCATGCCTTTGTAACTCAATTACGGATAAACTTTATTTTAGTTAAATTGAAGAAAATTTAGGGCAATATAGTAAATTCAAGTAAAACCATTCCAAACTAAACATGATTATCTATTAGCAGTACACTTATTTCTACTACTCTTTGTTTGGCTCCTCTTCGATTTCCATTCCTGATAAGCCCTTTGGCCTATACTTAACTTATATTCGGCCACCCAAAGTTTCAATTCTTGTAACAACTCGTGACTTCTCAAAAAGTGGCCGTTTGTCTGCCCTTTGTGTCTTAAGTACAAAATCCCAGTTTTTGGGTGGTCCATATCGTGATATTAATGCTTTCTCAATAAGTCCATTAGCCTGAATGGTAGCAGGTGGACCATTATAGTCTATGAAAACTTCCTGTGCTAGTTTTTTTGGATCCAGTCTCCCTCTTCCTTGTGCATGCATTTTTACTACACTTCCCATTGACTCTGCTTGGCTTTCATTTCCTAGTCTCAACGTGCTTCCAGCTAACAAATGAGCTACATCCATGTACATTTCTGAGCGATGCTTTCCTTGTAAAATTTCGGAGTACAGTTTTCTTTCCCATTTATGTCTCGAATTCAAAGATCCTCTTAAAAAGAAATCCACACCTAACTCCGAGTGTACTACATTCTGAAACTCCATGTATTGATTATTCAATTCTAGTTGATCAATGTCTCCAATGAAACCCGCCGCTTTAGCCTTACATGTTAGAGTTTCAAATTCGATTGGCAAATCATCGGAAAATCTTTGTAAAATTCTTGTTGCTGAAAAACAACGGGTTGAGTCTTGGAGGATTTCAGATACATTGTGATCATCAGAAAATCTGAGTAATAAGTTTTCATGAATTGCCTGCGCAAAGCTAGCCAAACGTTCCCTTGTGTTTGCAAATGCCTCATCCATTTCTTCGAAGTTAAACTCTGGTTCGAAATCTAAACTTCTCACGCCTTGACCAATCGGCGCTTGCTTTCGAATCAAAAGCGGGCAATTTTTGAAGGTTGTAGACTCGGAGATTTCAGTCATCGCTGCAGAAAATGATGGCAGAAGAGGCGCGGAGCTCGACTCGTCTCCCTTAATAGTTTGCAGATCGTAGCAATCTAGCGAATGGTTTTTCAATGCGGTACACATGATCTGAAGATTTTGTAAAGTTTCCTCTTTACAATGTTCAAATTGCCAATGATAAAGATCTGGCTTTTGAGCAAGTATGGAAAGTTTAGTCAATTCACCATAAATATCGGACAGGCCGGTGCTTTTAAGTATGAAACTAACGTGATTTATATCGTTCAATTTATCACTCTGCATATTCTCCAGTCTACTGGAAATGTATGGAAGGTTATTGTGAAATGCGCCAAAAATTGGCGAGTTGTACCCAACCCAACGAGTTTTTGAAAATCCTCTGGGTGCTCTAAGCCTACCAGGAGCACTTGCGGCGCCACCAGCTACTTCGATTCCTGCCGTATTCATATTCTGTTCTTCAACTATATCTAGACACTCTTCCAAAGCTTTTCCTAGGCCTATTTCACTGTGTAAATTCGTAATTGTTTCAGTTACTTTAGATACCCATTTAAACTTTTCTTGACTAACAACGTCCTTATTTGTAAGTTCAATCAAATGTCCAGGGTCCCACAGATTTGAGTAGAATTCTTGTTGGCTTGCAGTACTTTCCTCACCTTGAACAAGCTTGCTTAGTGTGTCATAATAGCGCAGATTCAGCATTCCTCCATCTGCACAAGTACCGACGTAGCTGCAAATTTAAAAATATTGTTGATTAATAAAGCCATGTGGAGTCGCGTTACTGAATAGCTCATTTCCGCACCACGTTAATTCAAATTACTTTTTACCTAGTTTTCCAAGGAAAGTCATCCCCAAATACAGCACATGTGGCCTCGTGTATACTTTTTCCAATTCCAACTCCAGTGTGGTCTTTCACAACGGCGCTATCCAAGAAAATTGTCACTATTTTACCGTCAAGGTATAAATTGGCTCCTACAACGTCCAAAGTTCTTCGGTTTGGTGTGTATTTATCGGCTATTAATGAGAATGGTGTTGGCCGTCCTGTACCAGGCAAGGGCTCAGTTAAATGTTGCCTTAACTCGTCCACAAGAACCTTGTAAAAATGAGGAGTCAATTCCGCAGGAACGTTTCGGCTATGTTTTTTATATCCAACGTCTAAACCTTTTGCCGTGTCATAGGCTAATTCATACTCGTACGACGACTGACTTTTGTTGTCAGTAATGCACCTGAGGACATTTCGTCCAAGAAGCATCCCGACTTTGTAGTTTCTTGGTAACAACTTCTGCCTTTGTTGTGTTAGTTTTAAATTGCTCTGCACTTTCTCCTGGTGTCCCACTGATTCCATAATATGTGCTTGAATATGAGCTTTAAGATTAATAAATGATCTTGGTTGTTTGGTATACTCAAAGCTTTCACCGTCTTTAAAGTTGTAGAGGAATACACCGGTTGTATCATAATTATCTTCTTGTCCTATTGGAGGACACACCGACGCGCAGTCGGTGCAATATAATCCATTTGGGGATCCAAAAGCTAGCGAATCTTCTGTAGCGTAATGTGGTTTGATATTATCTAAGTGAGTTAGGATTCCTTGTATAGATTTAGAACGGACAGCGGCCGCCATTGACGCTTCTAATTTGACATTGTCTTTAGGCATGCTTGAACCACTCGCTTCGGGTGCAGTATCAACAGGCGGAACTTCCGTCGTGTTGGATGGAGGAACGATTTTCTGCAATACCTCGTCCAACTGTTTTGCAATGGCATCGATTTGTTCTGTAATTCGTAAATCAGTAACAGCTTGTGGAATGTCTTCACGAGGTCTTTTGCGAGATATACCGCTTGTTTCCGGAAGGTTGTCCGTCTCGTTTGCAGTCTCCATATAGTCGTGATTTCTTTGATTTTCTGAATGAAGATTAGCCAGTTCAGCGATTACATTTGCCCGTTCCGTGTCTAACGATCCAAGTTTTTCCATTAATGTTCGCCTTGAATTTTGCATGTCTTCTTCAAAAAAGGGTACTGTTGTATTGGAAATGGAGAAAGCGAGGCTGCGTGAGGTAGAAGGTGGAGTTTGGTTATGATCATTGTAATTCATCGAATTGCACGGCACGGACGGCTGTAAGTCCTCGTGCTCTGGCAAACCCTCCATAGCACTTTCATCAGCTCTTATTCGTGACCTGTCAGACTGTGCCCGAAGATTTTCTTCAGTTTTCCTCTGCGCTTCTTGCCTGGAAACTTCTGCGGCTTTTCTCATTAGCTCCTCTTGAAGATGACGGTCGCGTTCAGCAGTCAACCTTTTTTCTTCCTCGCGTTTTTTTAACGCCTCTTCCTTTTGTCTCTCCTCCAAAACTTTTTGCTTCGCTTCCTCCGCCAACCTGTTTTGCTCCCTGGTTTTTAGAGCTTCCTCCTCGCGTTTAGCCTTGTCTTCCAATTCTTTATTCTTCTGCGCTTTTGCAGCTTCATCTTCACGTCTCGCCTCTTCCGCCAACCTATTCCTCTCAGCTTCTCGAACTTTTTCTGTCCGTTCGGCTTGAAGCTCTTTTTGCCTTCTTGCCTCATCGGCGTCTTTTTGCTCAGCTTGTTTAGCCTAATATAAATTCAAATTAGTTAGTTCAAATTCAAATAGTTTTATTTTTCAATTGATTGATAAAATTAGTTTTGCGGTTTTGTGAAAGCACTTCTTACAAAGGTACTGCGCAAATCAGCCAATCCCTTGGGTGGTTTAATGTAAGGTGTCCCACCAAAAGTAGGATGTGCCCGTTGAAAATGTCGGGAAAGATTGTGCAACTGTAGCTTTTCATTGCATTCCCCACAATTAACTTCCCGTCTGGAGTGGAAAGGTTTTTGTGAACTCATTATTCAAATATTTTTAACTGATAAAATCAACTTCTGTTTGTTGTTTTACATTACCAACGTACACTTTTATTCAATCAAGTACTAAGTACACCAGCAAATTTCTCAAACAATTCGATATTTTAACTAATATATTCTGATTGTAGTCATCCCGCTCACCATAAATCATGCTTCATGCTAAACATCATCTTGTGTTAATGGTAAAGAAATTCGTGGTTTTTACTTTTTACAGTGAAACCAATATATAGGGTGGGCAAAGGTAAAATGGGGTATACATGTACATAGTGGTAGAGTGAGCGGATAATGACAAATTACAAAATAATTCAATGCTAAAAAATCTGATTTAATTATATTATGTAATTTTGTAAACTGAAATTGCCAAGCATGTATTTCACGGACCAATGAGACCGGAATTATACTGTCCACTTAAATTTAAATGTGACCACTTGTTGCTCCCTTATGATATGCGACACTGCTTGTTGGACAACATTTAATCCCCGTTAAACATTAAAATAACAGACGTTATTTTGTCCATCGTATTACCAACTAATATGTTTCTACTATTGCACTGTAAAGGGTTATCCAGCAGAACACCAGTGTTGTGGCACCCAACGGTCATTGATTTTAATTGTTTATCATGGCGGTTTTATTGCTTCCTTTCCAATGTCTAATAAATGGGTAATTTTAATTGAGTTTTATTGTGGACGGAAAAAATTCTTCTAAATGAATGTACATTAAAGAGATGATTGTACGTTGTATTTTTAAGAATCTGATTTCTCACACATCCAAAAGGAGCGGCGCCCCTTTAAAAAAGGCTTCACTCCAGAGGTTTCACTGTATATGGAAAATTACAATATTTACTACTGCAGATATACACTACAAAACACAATGATGCCTATTTAGCAAAAATTGTATTTTCTATGAAACTCCAACTTAAACATAGAGTAGGATGGTTCCTAAAACGTTACACATTATGCTATTACTTGTACAAGACTAGTTATGGAGGGCTCCCCGAAGTTATCTGCATAGGAGTACACAGAGAATTTTGTGTCAAAGGCTGTGTTCTGTCAAAGCATTTCTCTCTGTGTGTAGAGTATTGTGTGACATACTCGAATCAAGCTAATTCGCGATATAAGCTACGTTAGTTGATCTTCTGGAAATTTCGGATTGATGAGATTACGTATATCATACTGGAACAAGCATGCTTTCATTCGAGCAAGATGAAGTTTTCTTTGTAATGTTTCACACAGAGTTTAGCAAATGAGAAATGTCTACATGAGGCAGATAATACTGTAATTAGATATGCCTGTCTGTTTGTCTACGTACAAGTCTATGAACAAATTGAAAGGATCTGATAATATTCACAAAATTCGGGACTCGGAATCCTTGTGGTGTTTGGTTTAGGATTTATTTTTTCCAATAGTGGGGTCACACTCTACATTTAGATTTAAATTTTTTAGAATCAAATTGTTGGACCTTATTGTGGTCGTGAAGCATAACAAATAATTTTTTATTACAAACTTCAAAAGTAGTGATATTATTTCAATTTTTAAATTTAGACATGGATACGAAGAAGGAGGAATCACATCGCGACCCAAAAGATCCGCTTCCCAACGTACCAGGAGTTTCCGGATCTTTTAGTGGGTTGGAGATACAAACTGACGAACTCGATATCGACGTTCTGTTACTAAAAGTGGATCAAATAGTTGAAATTGCGGAGTTAAATATAGCCAAACATCGCTTTCAAGATGCAGTGGATCTTTTGGACTTTGGGCTTGTCAAACTCAGAATGTGTAAATTATTTTTAATTTGTATGATACATTTATACCGTTCGTATTATAACATGGTATAAATAAATTTAAGGGTGCACCTTGTTTTCAGTTTAACACCCTATTATTTTTGTAGTTCTTGACAGCAACGGAAACCACAAAGACATAGATGTGATCAACGATTATGGGGGTGAACTGTTACGGTTGGTTCGAAAGACTGAGTTAAAGCTAGCAGAGCAGTTGGAGGAAGAGGATTGCAAACGTGCAAGTACCTCCAACGTGCCAATGAAGGAAAATTGTCAACAAAAAGAGGAGCCTCAGCAATGCTCGTTAGTTGGATTGAATTAAAGGCTAATTTAGGTAAATTGTATTGTTAAAAAGATCTGTATTTAAAAAATATAGGAGAAGCGTGCAAAGGATGAAAATGTTTGAGAAAGATTTAAAAGCCCGAATTCAGGCTGATTCGAAACCTACCAACTGGAACGACATCATTGGATATGAGGCTTTAAAAAGACAGTTGATCCAGTCTTGTATTTTGCCCCGCCGTAGAAGAGATGTCTTGTTGAGTACCGGAAATTCTCTTCCGTCGAGCGGTTTAGTGTTATTCGGCGTGAGTATTCACATGAAACATAGTAATTAATATATCAAATACATTAAACAATTTTTATTGTCACAGCCACCGGGGAATGGGAAGACTACATTCATCAAAGCCCTGGCTTATCAAATGGAATACAAATTACTGGACTTAAAACCTTCCGATGTAATTGACAAATACATCGGCGAGCAAGTCCTAAAACTCCGAGCCGCATTCAATTTAGCGAAGGAAATGGGCCCGTGCATAATATTTTTTGGTAATTAAAATGACAATACCGTGATTGATAGTTGCTGGCCTGAACTAAACATATGTAATGCACGTAAGTATCATGACATTGCAGACGAAATGGAAGGACTATTTCTTGACCGCTCAAAGACGAGCCTTATGTACATCAGAGAACTCGTTTTAGAGTTCAACCTCCAATTTGATGAGCTGATTTCATTTAATCGGGATAATATTGAGAAGGGGGTTGTCATTGCAGGAGCAACTAATTTCCCTGGATTTGTCGACAAAGCTGTTTGGTAAATTACCCAGATTGATAAAATTGACCACCAAATAATTTTTGAAAATATATGATTGACCTATTTTTTTAGGCGACGACTTGGAAAAGCGTATTCGGTAGCAATGCCTACGGATGAAGACAGACTGGAAATTCTCAAATCATTTATAGGTGAAGTCGGTCGTGATTACCATGATGCCACCTGGCAGGTTCTAAATGGACTCACAAAAGGGTGATAAATAATGACAACCGGTTTTTATTAATGCTCACTATCGGTTTTGTATTACTCAGTGATAACTGTTGCATAGATGGAGCAACTCGGATTTACACATGATGTCAATGGATCTCAAGAATGTACCGCTTCTTAAAGCTGAAGCGTCTGAAGCATTTAAGAAACTTGAGGGAAGTCGTACCTGGATTCCATGCTCTACATCAGATGCATTTGCTGAAGCAATCACACTGGAGGATATTGAGCGCAGAAATGACCAAGTGCTTCTACCAGGCATAACTTTGGTAATTACAATGCAAATCCCGGCATCACAAAATCATAGTTTATTCGAGTGATTCGATTTTCATCATGGTATTGTCTTTTCTAATTTTAGCGTGATGTGGTCACTATGATTAAAGCAAGGGCACCAAGTTTGGATCCAGACGACCCCGAGGGGTCCTTACAGCACTGCACTAAATTTGAGGAATCCTTTAAAACGGTTTCAGATGTGAAGTTTTCTGTCGACCTCGATGCAACATTTGATTTGAAAGATCATATTAAGGATGCAGTAACTTCAAAAAAACCTGCCTGCACATGTCGTTGTGAGCATCATCATAATGAAGTAGAGCTTGTTCGAATGCATCTTGGAAAATGTGTACCAGTACAACCCGTACGATTAAATTCCCAACTTCCTACAACTGAAAAGCTAAAAAATAAGGCTCCAGAGTTTGCTGACCGCCCACCTCAAGGCTTGAATAGTGTAACATGGAATGCTTGTGAGGCTACAGCAAAAATAGTACCCTCTGATTATTCAGATACGCCTTATGCATTGGGTGTTGGCGAATTTCAAGACCCGGAATTTTTCTGCTACGACTGCTTGAATATTTGCGGCTCGTGCCCTTGTACAATTCTCTAAAGGCATCCAAAAAATGCCCAACATTTACTTCTAGATGACTTATTAAAGCTGGTTTACCTAATCAAGTTTTTTGGCAATTGTATTTAACGTATTGGGTTGTGTTGGTAAAGCAAGTTTTTAAAAAATCCTGTTATGCTGCTATTTGATTTCTTAAGTAATACGAGTTGTCACATTTTTCTTGATTTTGAAATAAATACATATGCTCAAAGTGACAGCATAATTCTTTTCCGCACTTTCTTTTGTACATTGCAGTCACACATAATGGTGATATCTAATGTGTCGGAGAAACTGAAATATGCCGCTTGCTTGTAGAGGCAATATTGATTTAAAACGGACTGGAAAATTTTTTTAACATGCGTAGAGCAAGTAGGTCTGGTGGGAAAAATTTGCAGAAAAACGCTGCTCGAGCAAAAATCGGTGATTTTCTCCGGAGAAAATCCGCGGAGATAATTTTTACACAACTGAAACAGTTGAGTGTGTGTCGGATTTCAAGTGAGTATGGAGAAAATTTTTTGGAGAAAAACGCTGCTCGAGCAAAATCGGAGTTTCTCCGGAGAAAATCCGCGGAGATAATTTTTACACAACTGAAACAGTTGAGTGTGTGTCGGATTTCAAGTGATTATGGAGAAAATTTTTTGGAGAAAAACGCTGCTCGAGCAAAATCGGAGACTTTCTCCGGAGAAAATACGCGGAGATAATTTTTACACAACTGAAGCTTATTTGAGGGTGTGCCGGAGATAATACGGGC
>JAHZMW010004932.1:0-10590 GCA_027743745.1 Alloscopus bannaensis | reverse complement strand
GAAAATTATAGAATCAAGAAGTGGCTGACGACCACTTCAGAAAGGAATTTTAAATCGGTACAAAGGTAAGTTTTAATGCAGCTCGCAAGGTTCATAATAATGTTTGCAATCAAGAACGCAACTCATTCACTCTAATAATGAAGAGAAAGGTTGCAACATTTTAAGTATGTTGATGACCTCTGAGTTTAAAGGGTTCTAGAGACTCCTAAGAAACTTTCGTCTTGTAGTAAATGTGGTCATTTACTAAAAGTCACAACCACACAAGAAAAGCCAATTAAGGACAACGGCTTTAATTACTTGATAAAAATGTGTCATATCTGAGTGGATCAGTTTTATGAGAAAGACCTTATCATCAAATCAGTAAAAACTGGACCGGTGGACAGCAGTTGATGAACGCCAAAAGAAATTCAATCGATGCATGTATTCCGACGTCCATATCTCCACTACTACTCGGCACTCCTTGTCCACTATCTGAGTGTAATGGACACAGCATGATTGTTTAATGAGCCTTCAGTCCACCCCACTTCCTGAGTGTACAACGAGGAATCAGATTACTCTCCGTTTTAAACAAAGATGAGTCTCTTTTGTCGTGACGACTCTTTGGTGGTAGCGGCCTCACAAGGAGACCTCAAACAGAGAAAACAAGACAAGTAATCAATCCGAACGATGGTGCGACAACGTCGAATTGTGAAATGGGTCCATGTTTCTCGACCCTATATCAACTAATGCTTACATAATGGAGAATTATTCATTATCTACAATCTTATCGCCATCTCCCAAGGGAAAAGTATACGGCGCAAACAAGCCAAGGAAAACTGATGCACTACGATCAAATCGTTCTTTGACAAGCCAGCCTTCTGGCCTGTTCTCTTGCAGTGTGTGCTTCATCAACTCATTCCAATGAGTTTGCCTTCTACTTTTCCAATTTCATGAACGACGACAAAAAAAGAAGCTCCACTGAAGAATGATAGAGTATTTGATGCATATACAGGGAAATATAAAGTATGTTTAATAAAAGTAGGAACGAGCTACTTTTATACTGACACTAAGAGAATATTCCCTTGTCTTTTTTTGGACGACAAGTCTGGCTGATGCATAGGTCCACCAGCTCCTTGAGATGACAAAAGGGACAGAGGGGACAAAAAAATGCATTTTCATTTCTTCACTCGACATTTCCTCTTGAACGATCCACTCTACTTCACTAATTTAGAGTGGCCTGTCCAGTTAACTTGTTTTTATAGCTGCATGATGCAGCCTGCATCATCTCAAGAAGGACGTGAATTCCCGTCTTGGTAATACAAGTTGGTGCAACTGAAAAAAACCACCACATATGCATATAAAGTATATTGGTATTTTGTAAAAAAAACAATTTCCATTCACAATGTTCTGTCCATTACGTTTTTTTATTTAGACAGTTTTAGGAGACATTTTACATTTATAGCATTATCATCATTCGTTACAGGACATTTCACTTCATAACATGGACTCACACAAACACGTGAACCCTTCTTGTGTATAAGGAGAACAGGAGAAATTGCCAGTCCCCGAGTTCCATTAAACTAGTGTTCCAGTTTCTATGATATTTAAGATGATATGATAACCACAACGCGTATCATACTCGTAAATCCACTCACTCTAGATATGGAGATTTTTTTCTTCATGGGAAGTATAAACTAGCAATTTCTAGTTTATATTAGCAAACAAATCTCCTTTGCAAGACATCAACTTGTAAGTTTTTGCATAGTAAGAAAAGAGTAGAAATAATATAGAAAACACATTTTTGAATGAGCACGTCAGAGAGCTTACTCAATCAAGTTGGAAAAATGACCAGAGGCCGGAGGCCGATTTGGTGGATGGAAAGAAAGGCAACAAAAGCAACGCAGGCAGGTAGGCCACATTAGAAAAACGCAGCCGCCAGCTTGAGTTGTGTAGTAATTTAATGATGATATGAGATAGTGGTCCTACTAAAAGACTTTTCCACGACTTTCCCATTCTCATAAAATAAATGCATGCATGTATGATGTTAGGGTGAAGTGGGTGAGCTGTGTGCAGAAGTTCGGAGTGGACACACTGGACAGGAAACGCTCTTAGTCACTCCTCTTGTTAAATGTCAACGGAACAAGTAGCTAATTTAAAATCTGTTCCAACTGTCTCGACAAACAAGCAAAGGCTCTACCACAGCACGTAAAATGAAACTGCGGAGCAAACATATTATTACGTGCTGACTTTGCTCCAAAAAAGCGTACAACAGTTTTGCTCACCTTCACAGCGCCACACACATTACACAACTGTGCAACTTTCATCCTTGAAAGTTATGTACGTGCGCATCCCAGCTTTCAGAGAAAACGCTGACTACACAACTCGTCTTTTTGATGCACAAGTTTTGATTGAATCAGATTAACATGACACAAGACATTTTCTCTTCTGACATGTGATGCTCACTGGGTGGGATTTGATCGAGTCTCTCTTTACTTTGCCACATCATCTCACATCTCTCCTTTCATAACTCTGTCCACTCTTTCATTCATTCCGCCTTCTGCCCATCATTAAGAATTTCCTTCATTAGCTCGATTATACTTCCATCATTTATGTATATTCACTTAATAATGCAAGTGGTGAGGTGGTCGACGTGGATTGGTGTAGTTTCACAGAGTTTCCGCTCCGCTTGGTCATGCAAGCTGATTTGAGGTGACGATGAAGGATATTTGTCATTACTTATGCAATCAGGATATTATTTCAGAATAGTTTTCCTCTGAAATTGCCTCTTTTCGTGAGTTCTGGTTCAACTCCATTCTTTTCAATGCATTCAAAAAACGTAACAATTTTGTGTCGAAGAAATACAAATAAAAAGAGGTTCGGGAGGTATGTATTTTTTTTGTATTTGAGCTTGACTTCATTTCCAAGTTTCCAGTTCCGACTCCACTGTTGCGCTTATTAAAGCATGACAATCCTCGTTCTGGACTCTTTGAAGTTGGATCCTTTTCCAACTAAAGAATATTACATTATACACACACATATTATTTTTATGCCTATGTGAAGAGTGCATGTTCACCCATTTCAAGTCGAAAACCTCCATAAATATGGATAGGCATGAAGAAATATCAGAGAAATATATATATTATTTGATTCTCCAGAACGTTCACTTTTGAAATGGTTGAATAGTTATGAGAGACGAGGTTTCTGTATCGCGTTTTTGGATCAAGCTTGCTACAATTGGATTGCGTGTTCCTCAGGGAGTTCTGATTCTCCGGCCGTCGACCACGATGACGACGATCAAACGGGAAAATGCATATTTTATTATTTATGTATGCATTCCACTCTGGTCTCAATCTTTCTGTAGCATCTCTCTTTCTCTTTAGCTTTGAGGAGAAAAAAATCTCAATATAAAGTGTGTCCAGCTTATAAAGGAAGATCAGAATGTTCGTGGGGACGATGTGTGTGTGACAAAATACCACAAAGATAAAAACAAGAAAACATTTTCAAAACAGTCACAACACTCTGTCGCTTCACGGCTTTTCCTGTCCTTTTCCTCTCTTGTAGCTGTTGTCGACTCGACATGTGAATAGTTTGCGTTTGTGTGCAAAGGTTAGCATTAGCTACGCCTGCTTAAAGTATATGTGGCACGGTTGTACACTTTTTATTGTTCGTCAGTTTCGTCGTGGGTGAGCATTTTTCAGGTTTGATTTAGGGTTCATGGTTGTCCTTTTACTAATCAGTGTTTTCATTGTCACATTGTATTAGGTATTAGGAATCAGTTACAGTTTTTACAGCTGTGAAAATATGGAACATGTATGTATTTTCCTGAAGAGTTTCCCATTTGCTCGGTTTTGTTCTGCTTTTTGTGAGCACATACAATATGTGAACCTGTGGAAAATGATTTTATGTAAAAAAAAATCATTGCTGTTACCCATTCGTACTTTACGCGTTTTGTGACTAAACGACTGACATATAAAACAAGCTATAATCTCTTGAACATAAAATTGGCTAGATGTGAATTACAATAAATGATTTAACCATGTTTGGTATAAACATTTAGTTTCATAGTTTGGATAAGTACAAATTGTAATTCACTTTTCTGTCAGAGCGACAAGTCTTCGTAGATTTCAACGTAATAACTGTTAGTGTGTATGTATAATCATGTAGCCCACCTTGTTAACAAATATTTTTTTAAATCACATTTTCTCTTCTTTCTCCCTGAGATTTACAAAAATTCCACGTAATGAGCTCTGCTGATGATATGATTTTGGTGTGTGGTTTTCTGCAATTTTACAAAAAATATTTGTTCACATCGACTGGTTTATGATGTGCAGGTTGAATGTTGAATGACAACCGACCGGATAAACATGCGTGCGAGCCACAATAGCGAGATGAAACATCGAAGAGACAATCACACGTTCATCACATTTCTGAATCTCGAGTTTACTGTCGTCCGGTTATGTGTAAAGACTAAAAACGAAAGAAAATTCAGAATTTCTTCCATTCTCTGAAGGAATAGTAATGAGCTGTAAATTCCATATACAGTATTTTTTATGAATCAAACATATTTGTATATGTATATTAATAGGTAAAATTTTCTATTACGATCCTTCTCTTTCTGACAGCCTGCTTTTTCCTGAACATTGTTTAATGCTGAACTAACAACGTGTCAGTTTTCGACGCTTCGTGTGGTCGCCTCCCTTCATCCTTTCTCCCAATTAGTCTTGATGTCATACTTTATCCATCAAAGGAAATACAAAATGTCAACGTGGAGCGTCGTCCTCGTCGTGAAATGGATTTTGAGATTCTTTAAAGAGGAAAAAAACCTCAAATCTCTCACAACCACATGCTCACGCGGCACTTCGTTTCATATCTATAAGTATTTAAAGCATATAAAACACAAATTTTCTCGGCATTTCATGCCTCTCCGTTAACTGCATCACCATACAAGGCTCTCTCAAAAAATGTTTACACTTGCCCGCGTCAAGGAACACGTTGAAGATGCTGGTGATGACGACAAATTCCAATTATAATTTAATATCTCGCGTGCACCTCACCAAATCACAGCGAGAGCAGATACAACACCCATGATCTAACAATAAGCAGAAATGTCACAACAAAAAGAAGTTTTTAAAAATTCCCATGAATAAACCGTATTCAACGCTTCCCTACGCATCCCTTTAATCCACCATTTCAAAGGTATCTTTTGAGACTGTACCAGGTCTTCAACATATTTTTCCATTGAATCACGCATCAGCACAGCACCTTGTTGTCGCTCCTTATTTAACTGATCTGAAAATAAATCATTTTTCACATTCAAACATCAGAATACAGCATTTTTAATAGTACCAGCTCAAAATGCTTGCATGAAATTTTTTAGCTTCAAAAACTTGAAGAGGTGAGTCATGAATCCCTCACCACCACCATCACATTACTCTCCATCGCACAACGCATACATTCCATCACACTTCTCTTCCGAATGAATTACTTGACACATTATTTGCAGGAAAAGAGGCGCATGTCGCGTTATTAGATTAAATGTGACGGAGACGCAGTTTAAGCAGCTAAAAATGGAAATGTTGTGATGAGCTAACTTTTCAGACAGACTTTGAAGGAAGAATTTTATTTGTGATCATAAAAAAACTGGTGTGTACGACACGATACGTACAAAACCCCCAAGTTTATAAGAGAAACAAATTCAAGACTGCTTTAAAGATCATGTTGGGCTTTATGACAAGTCCAAAATCCAACTAATATGCCGTTCCATTCCATCTTGAAAAAACTGCTTACTGTTGCAGAGCTGCACCCTTTTGTGCACCCTCACTGACTTGATCCGGAAGAGTATACGTCGCACATTGCGTGGCATGATTATGAAACCTAAACTACGTTGGTATGCAATATCCTCTTCGTCTCTGTGTTTGGTTGTAATCTACGGAGACGCAACATTAACACTGAAACAAAGTGAATATGTGTGTAGAGAGAGAGGGTGATGGTGATATGATACGATATACTACGAAAAGCTGCTTAGTACAAGAATGCGCCCTACGCCAAGTTGTAGACGTGTAACAAGCGATGGCATGCGATGGCATCACCGTCTTGACGTTTGAAATCAGTATTTATGGTTTGTGAGAATGGGAATGGAAAGGTTGACTCGCTCTTCGCTGCAGAGCGTTACCAAATGTGGATGTGAGGATTGTCACTGAGACTATTCTACTTTATTTATGGTCTTAAGAAAGAAATGAATGAATAATTTTTATGGTTGACCTCTGGCCTCTAGATGGATTTTGTACGCTTTAGAAAAAAAAGTACGTGGATGTGTTTTGTGTGTGAAAGATTGTGTATTTGTTTGAAATATGGTCCGGTTTCTTTCACGGCAAGAGACAACAAGCACACATACTCGACGCCCCAGTGAACTGTATGAGCTTGAATTTGTCTCGCTGGATTCTTCACAATTAAAACAGTGAGCTTCTGCGTAAATACACTTTTACGATAAATGTAAGACACGTAACTGTTTTCAAAATCTTTAATAGTTGTACATCCTATTTCAAATAATTCTCGTACCTAAAATGCTACAAAAAATTTGAAGTACCAGAAGTCAACTACTGAGTAAATAAACCAGTTAAATCGAGTAAGCTAACTGTACAATGTGCAGCAGGCGAACAGAAATCTTGAGAATTCCAATGTCGTGAGATAACATGAATGAGAAAACGAGAGAGAGCATTGTCTTTTCGTGGCGAATTACTAGTATTTCCTCTGACAAGTGGATAACAAGAAAAGATGAACATGAAATCGGTCAAATAATTGATAATAAATTTAGTAATCCTTCCAATTATCAACCACTGAATTTTCTCAAACGTCTCATAAAACGCAGAGGGGTTCTCCACAAAACACAAGCCACACACAAAATATAATTTTTCGAGATACTCGAAAAAAATCCTTGTCATCATTCACACAAGTTCCTGCATAAAACATACTTGACGAGATGTGAAGCACGAAAGAAAAAAGTTGTGGGGCGAGTTCTATTGTTTCCCTCGAACATCTAATGATTCTTCATTGTGATAAATCCATTCAGCAGGAGGGTCGGCGAAAGGAGTGATCATGCCACATTTGAATATTTGCTTATTTTACAAATGATATGCATAATATGGAATACTAGATCGCAAAATTTATATCGAAGTCTGTCCATAAGTTTACAACTCATCATCGCTACAAACGCCAAAGATACCTGTCATCTTCGACATTTAATATGTATCAATTTACTTTTGTTTTGATGTGCTATGATTACGTTACACAAAGTGAAACAAGGAAGGAAATTCATTTCTGGTTGATCTGGTTTTGAATTTCCCCATTTTCATAGAAATCTAATTATTTGCGAGCAATGTAAACACTTTGATTTCTTGTCTTCACTTTACAACAGCTCTCATCACGTAGTAAGCAATCATTTGCAAAAAAGTAAATCAAGTCACTTACAGACTCGGACTACCCATAAAATTTTATTGCAAATGCAAAATTGATTCGCGATTACAACAATTAGCAACACGAATTATAATAAGAAATGCTTATGATGATGATTACAATGAAAGAAATGGCATGTTTCTCTTCATTTTTGATTAACAAAAATAAATTCTTTCAAAATCAAGGAATAAACAGCTTCCACAAACTAGGAACTGATGCAGTCTAGATAATAATCAACATGGCATTTGCTGACATTTAACATCTGGATCGTGATGCCACGTTCTTTCTCGTTTCATCAACGACCAAGTATACAGCAGACTTGTAGTACTCATCACATTTTAAGGTACGATTTCTTTCCGCATGTGACGCGGTAATAGTGTGTCAGCACTCTGCACTGTAAGATGCAGTAAAACTATATCCGGACTTGTTAGCGAGACGAGGTAGTAGATAAAAAAAGAAAATTCAAACGCAGTTGTAAAATGTAATACGATGAACAGTGGGCACGACTGTTTCACCAACCGAATCGTTGTTGGTGATGATATAAATATCATCATCAACGAGCGTGTGATATGATGATCATTAAGCACCAATGAAATTGGTATTGAACAACGAACCCTTTTCATCCCGTCTCTTCAGCTCAGCCGTTAATATTGCACTGAGCTTGTGAAATTATTTAATTCTTTCTCTTTGCCTGGCTTACACGTTTTTGCTTACTCATCAAAAATACGCGTCTTTGCTTCTTTATGTAGACTGCTTTTCTACTTTAATCATAATTTTTATGGTAGAAACATACCTCGACACTAGTACAGTTCCAACGAGAAAGACGACGAGTTCTGATATTGGTTTTTCCAACCCGTTTTGCGACAGTTTGGCAGTTTTGGTTTTACTCTAATCTAACGTTGCCCAATATGAGCCAAAATAATAAACATACCACAACAAAAAACCTACCGACCTAATTCTTTAAAAATATTACACCACAGTATCATAATTAGATTAGTGGAGTTTTCGCAATACTAGTCATATTTTTTCAGTAGCTCATTACTTGGGATTGAAAATGTGGTGAACAAGTCAAGTATGCACACACTTAATTTACTTCACGTCTTGGATTTCTTTTGAAGTCAATCTGGAGTGATTTCTCTCACACATGACTAATCAATCCAGATTGTGTATAATTAGAGCTCCCCAATTTAGTCATTATGTACTGCTAAAAAATACGTTAAGTGAAGAGTATTCCTCTGAGATTTACTTCTCCGTAGATTCTTAATTTCAAAAGCAGTAGTGAAAGTTTCCCGGCATTCTGCATATAATATTTTATGACTAGTATTATGTACTTCCTACAAAAAGAAAAGTGTTTCGACTGGAGAAATTCTCTTCACGTGCAAGATCAGAAAACGGACGAAAGCTTATAATACCTAAAGTAAAAGCTTGTATCATCAGTACTCACTGCAGCAGTTTTCATTCGCGAATTATATGCAAAACAACAAGTTTTTATATAACACTGACATATTCTTTCGTGTTGCATTATAGTCACAAAATGATATTACAAGGTGCTTGACTAGACAATTTCTTGTGACCTCTGCCGTGTTTTATTGAGTAGATTATTTAAAATTACTTCTGTATATATCACAGGTCATTTTTATTTTTCAGTCACTTGACACGAAGCAATGTACGAATTCACAAACATGATTGCCCTTCGTTATTGTTACATAACTTGCGTAAAATATATACATTGTAAAGAACTGGAATTAGCTCGTTGCAAAATAGTTTGAAAGATGATTGAATAACAGTGGCAGATTAAGTGATTAAGTCCACAAGCACTAACATGCGTAACTGTAAAGTGCATTGTTAACAACTCTAAAATGTTGTGTATTCAATCATTACGAGGTCGAGAGTACTGCCACTAGTGCCACTGATTGCGAATAAAGCTGACTGAAGTGGCTTTGTATTTATAAGCACCCATTGCTCCCACCCCGTGTTGCAAAAGCACCCCTTCACAATTAACATTCTCTGAGCCTCTTGAACTTTGTAACGAAATGCTGTGTGCTTCCTTACAGTTCCACGAACGCCACTATTTTCAAGCATTATTATGAATGCTTACCGTCAGATTATTTTTTGAGAGCCTAAGTTGTGAATGAGCAAGGACTCGCGATTATAATTCTGCTCCGGTATTTCAGTAAAAAGCACCCATCACACAACCCTTCAATTAGATGAGTTCAATTCTCTCCTGTGGAGAGTGACTTTTGTTGTGATGATGTGTTTTAACTCTTTCAAGAGCCACAATCCCTCGAAATGTGCAATCGACTTAATGAGCTGCGAGCTAATGAAATAATGATGTGGTTCACGGCTCATTGTTTCAGGAAAAAGTTTGAGTCTTATATACAGGCGAGTGTGAGCTTGAGTTCGTATATCATTTCATTGATATGGAAGTAGCAGTATGGCTACACACTTTGAGGAGATAATGTATTCATAGGATTTTAACAGAGAGAGCCCTCGACCCCACCTAATACGATTATATGGGGATCATAAGCTATTGCAAATCAGTCTAAAGTGCAGGCGTTTTATAATAGCTGAAAACAATGACTTTTGATTACGTCTTTCGCACATTAATCGTTACTTCACGTGCGGACACAAGTGTTGTATACTCTACTTGAAAAATGAGCCTCGAAAAACCACAAGAGTTTCAAGAGGCAAAGACAAAAGCCCCAAAAGCTCAATGACTAATGAGTTTGAGGATGCACGTATTTATTAACACTCACATTGCTGGCATGATTTCCAAATGACCATGTATCGTACCTCTTGGATTAATTAGTAAATCATAAGACACCAGTACAATATTCGTATGCTTATGAAATAATGTCCACGCTCATAAAAAACATGTTCTTGTTGGTCTCTCTGGTGGTGCACCAAACATCACACATTCAAGTCAGTGAATCATCCATAATTTGAGACGCCAAAGACGTATGATAACGAGCATAGGCAAGTGGTGAGCACAATACCAGGTGCTAATCGTTTGCAGTTCAATGGACAATTCAACCACGTTGCTGTCTACCATGATGGGAGCCTGATGGGCAGTAAATCTTGGCGAGCTACTAATTCACATGTCACACCGTTGTGCATCACGATTTTTTATACTTTACAACATCGCAAATTCATGCATAT
>JAHZMW010004931.1:0-11379 GCA_027743745.1 Alloscopus bannaensis | reverse complement strand
CCATTTTCGAAATCATGTAACAGTTGACCTGAATAACCCTCTGTAATAGGGGGTGGTGTGTGTGCATAAATATTACTCCAATAAGGTTGTGCTCTCCTGTTTTTCTGGAAGACCCTTAATATTTTTACTTCTACGCGTTATTACTCCATTATTAACTCCCATATGAAAGACTTAACTCTTTATGACGTCGTAAAAATGCGTTGGTGCTGCAGCCACAGCCTCCACATCGCATATAATAAGTGGAGTAGAGAAAATGTGATAAATACTTTGAAATATTTTGCTCTCTTTGCATAACAAAATCCTCAAAAAATTCTGCCCAAACAGAGTTACTCGAAGCAATGAAATAGGTTTTCATTTTTTCCTCATTTACTGTAATTCAAGGAAGATGAAATCAATGGGGTTGTGTAGTGAAACACCATTCTTCAAAGATATTTTTCCCTTCACAATTTAAATGTGAATTTTAAAGACCCCTTCCAAAACGAGAAACGATTATTAGCACAGGAGTGTTCTCGTCATCATGAGCATAATCATCACTCAGCAAATCATAACAATTTTTAAAGCCTCATTTACAGAAAATAATGGCACGGTTCTTTCGAAGGGAGTCGCTACCCGATCTTGTGCTCTATACTTTGTTGAGGAACTCGATGACGTGACGAAAAATCCTCTGTGAAATAAATACCTTTGAAAAGCTGATAGTTAACATGCCTACTCAGAGCTTATCAAGATTTTTCAGGCATCATATCGACCGGCACCCCGTTCGCACTAACAGATACAAGGTTCCTTTATGGACACCCCATGTGCAGTGATAGTCTTTAGGACCGTCATATTTTAAAAGTAGAATCATTTTTTCTCCCACAAACAACTCACAGCATGTCGTACCATCATAATCAACACATTACGCACACTTGAAAAAATGTTTCTTTAAAAAATGCTGCCGTTTTGCTACTTTTCTTTCTTGAGAGTTCAACTCTTTCTGTCATTGTGGCTCGTGTTTTCCTCTCGTCTAGGTGGCAAGAAGGAGCATAAAAAGGAAATATTGCGAAGCGAGTTTAACAATGAAAATTATTGTAAAAGGATCGCACACCAGTTGAGAGAGCGAAAGGGAAGAAAAAATAATGTTTCTCTTTTCGTTGAGTGTTCATTTGAACGCTATAAATCCATAGGCCTGCCGTTTAATTGCTGTTGAGAGTAAAACAAGTTCTATTTCCATTGCTGATATCATCTGGAAATGCCATGAGGAGAAGGTGAATTTTTCGTTTTGTGGTGGTGGCACATTGTGGCAAATGCCGTGGAGAACACCTCAAAATGTGAATGTGTGCATTTGTTGTGTTTTTTTTTGGTAGCGAAAAAAACCGGAGTTAGTTGAGTTAGTGAGCAATTTCTCTCTGCATGAATCTCCATTTCTATGGACTATTAAATTGTAGTAGATATGCTTTTTTATGTCCAATTTTTCACTTTTTGCTCACCTGGCTCATGCTAATTCGACATGAATATATATTTCTTCGCCACCACACCACCAACTTTTTATGTAGACTATATCCATAATGCCGTATGCAATAATGTATACGTTTTTAGGGCTTGGCACTCGCCGCTATACTAAACATTCACCAGCCACTCATGTTTCATGTATGAGTGTGATACGGATTACGGATATGATATGTCTGAAAAACATGCATATCTCCTGTGTCCAAAGAGGAAAGCAGCGTGTTTTTTTTTTTTTATTTTGCGCTCTCTCTCTCAAATAAAGAACGAAACGAACCCTTTTCCTTCAGCACGTTAGACGAAACGTTGTATGTACGCCGTAAAACATGTAATTCTCCATTGTGCAATAAGGAAAAATGTTTTGTTGGTTGGTTTGGTGTGCTTGTTGTGTGTAACGCGTAATGTGGATGGATGAAAATTAATGGTCTTTTATAGTCGTCATTGTGAGTTTGTAGAAAACAGCAGTTTTCCTTGTTCCAAAATGCCTCTTGGTATCATCTTAATAGAAGGGAAACATGCATATGGCACGTTGTTTCTTCTCGCGTCAAATGCCCTGTACACGAAATTGTTGTTTTTTATTGCAAACGAAGAAAAACGGGAGAGTTATTACAAAGGAATTCGTTTCTTTTTTTTCGGGTGTTTCACCTCCTCTGGTGTCTACAAACATTAAATGTTCTCTGGTGTGTGTGTTCGTGGAGAAATTTTCATGTTCGGCTGCGACCGTGATTAACTGGGCGCACACATGAAAATGGGAAACTAAGGTATTAAGGGTTGCGGCTAATGTGATGATGACGGTTCCGTGTGTGCCGCGAATAAATGGATTATACTGTGGTGTTGCTGAATATTTTTGTGTTGCTCAAAGTACTACTAGGAGGCACACGACTAAAATCTTTTTTGTGTTGACCCTTATGTAACATGGGTCAGGTTGAATATTAAGCGTCAATATTCCAAGAGAAAGTTAGCGCTGTATTCTCACGAGTTTTGAATAGAGACATTTAATGGTTTATTATCGAAGTGGTGAAAATACAGAAAGGCAACAACATTGATACAGTCTTAGTGTACTCTGAATTGGGGAAACCTAGCTGCGAATCAGTTTTTTTTTACTTTCAAAATCTACATCGCTAAAATTACAATTAAAAATTTGTCTTCACAAACCGGAGCAATGCAAGAACGGGGATGTGTTATTAAATTGACAGTCCAACACTTTTTATTTACTCATGATCACAGCACTCGTCTCTTAGGACGGAGTCTACGTCTTTATGGTGTATGCCTTCAACTCGACTTAATCTGTAGGAGGTAGCCCTCAGCGAAATGCTTCACAAAAAATCACCTTTTTATTCCACCTCACACTGTATTTTATGCACATCATGACTCCGATGGTCATGTCGTTCCTTATTTTCTTGATGTTGATGGTACTTTTTGGTAGTTGAAATAATGAAGTAGATTAGTATGCATATGAGTGAGTGCTAATAACCATGTAAGTAACTCATAGTGGAATATTGGACCATTACTGTTTATGTTCAAGTGTTAAATGAGCAGGGTCATTTGGGTGGTCAACTATCATCAACATGCCTCTTCTCTCCTTGTACCATCATCATCATCAACATTTCACATCTCATTGTACTTCTTCCCCCAAAAAATTGCTTCTATTCCATTTTATACACACTACACAACGGCTCGTCACTGTCAAAGCATAAGCATCTTTGTAGGTAACTACATGGTGCTGGCGAGCTTGAAAAGTTGACTTTTTTGTCTGGCTACCAGTAAAAAAAACCTTCCAAGAAACAGAGGATAGCGATTATGGTGAAGTAAAGTAGGCAGTTCCATACTAATAAATATTAAACCTTTATTATTATTACTATATGCAGTCATACAACATACTTATGAGTAATGCCACCTCACAGACGTGGTACAAGTTGAAGTTGAGATTCTTGAGTATTTTTTCCTCAACTCCTTCGCCTCTTCACATAGTTGAGCAGCACAAGCACATCACTTGTTTACAAACACAACTCATTCACTCTGCTTTACGAATCTCAGGGAAAATTACGAGTACGTCGGCGTACATAATGTATGTACGTAAATACAATTCCAATTTTCTTCTAGAGCTGAATAGTTGGCCATGTTAAAAGATTCGTATATTTTTCCGCCCAGCCCTTTGTCATCCCCATGTCATTTATGACTATCAAAATGCTAATGTTCTTTCGTACTACATGAACAAGCGTATTTTTTCTGTGTCTGTGTTAAAAGCAGTGTAAAATCGAATGAACTCATGTAGCTCTTGTTTTTTCATACCTCCTCAATTGTTCAACATTACTCATAAAGTCTTGAGGTATGTTTGATGCCGTCTCTCGACTACTTTGGGAGATTATACTTTCAGAATTGTTTTTCACCGCTTTCACACTACAAGTAATAATATTACTCATCTCTTGATGATCATCTTATACACATTCACAAGTATGGATTGAATATTTATATATTCATTTAGTCAGTATAGTAGATGCCCAAAACGATCTAAAGACGGTGATGAACTCTGTTACATTATCTTTCTGAAGTGCAGCAAAAAGATTTTTGTGTAAGTGTTCTCCTTACCTCTTGTTCTATCTAATGTTCAACAACGGATTTAACATTTGAAAAGCAAGAAAAAAGTATCATTTTGGTGTAACATGTGTTACATTCATGTAACTTTTTGCCAGAACGTTGTCTATAACACCCTGTTCTCAAAATTGAGGGTACTTTTTCGGTGAGTGAATTGACTCTTCAAGAAATCAACCTATTTGTAAAGGAGTACACATGTATGCGTCACATTTTTGCTAGTTTAATCACAAACCCTTCGCTTGTGTGTTCCAAAGTTGGAGCATTACAAGGCAGTTTTTTCTAAAAACTAATCCGAACAAATAAATTACGCAGATAATAACAATTGTATGGGGCGATGCATATCATTTTGTAGATAAACGATTTTTGTACGGCTACCCACTCTTAAAATGCGTAGGTTGAAAGAACACTATGAACTTCCTTCTTTTTTTTACCACCACCACTTCTTTTATATCATCACAAAGAATCTATAATTTAGTTGGGTTGTTGAAGCGTTTGTGTTTGTGTGTGTGAGTTGTAAACGAAGGTTATATCTTCGAAAGAGGAACAACAAGCGTACCTTCGTTTTGTATTTATTTGTATCACGTACCCACTTACACGTACATGTTATGAACATGAATAGTAATTATGATGATATGATGATGCTGTATATGATGTTAATAGAAATGATGATGACCATCATCATATCAGGCCCGACATTATATTATCATTTTTTTCGCTGTAGTAATAATCATAATAATAATTGAAATGAGGAATGACGACGCAGTTCTTAAAGGAAACTCACGCATTCATCGTGTAACCATTGCTTTTTCAGTGCCACAGAGATTTTCACTTTGAAAGCCGGTAAAGCTAACGTATACCAAGAATGGGTTTACTATATTATGTCCGCAATATGAGATGGACAATAACCATTACATTACACGATAACGCACCCTTTTGCATTCTTTTTTTGAGCCGGTCCGTGGAAAGGATTGCGCCATCTCGTATTTAATGAGAAATGAAAAACGGTAATTTTCAAGAGGTGTAACAGCTTTGAATCTTTTTAAAAAATTACTGCTTCCGCCCAGAGTTGGAGGAGAGGTTTGGTTTTAAAATGTGCACCTATTTTATAAAGCACTTGGATAAGTTTTGAAGGTAAAGGACATGTTTACGAGATTAAGTGTCGCCATTAAAAAACCCAGATTTTAAAGTGATAGATATATTCATGGGCGCATATTTCTAAAGCCTTAAGTTTAATGGGGTGAATGATAGTAATCACAAGAGAATAAATCGACTTCTTTCAATTTTCCTTTAAAAGCATTGGAGCATAAACCACATAATTATTGCTTTTATACGGCACCCTTTCAGCCCTAATTTATAGATGAGCGTAAGCCGTCGAGTGATGAAAGCAGGTGGGTATACCTACAAACACCCTTTTCACAATAGAGTGAAAGCTTTGAGACAAAAAGCAAAAGGGCTGAGCTGAAGCAATAGTAATCAGGTATAAAATGGGTTATTTTGGTTAAGCAGGTGAAACGTCAGAAAATTAACCCATTCAGAGATTACAGTCCATTTTACAATGTGGTTATGTAAAGTGAGAGGAAAGAATTATGGGGATTTTGAGGAATCAGTGATTTTATTGAGATCTAGCTGAAAAGTCAACTTTTGAACGAAACCATTTTTCAACTCTTTACTGCAGTATGTATGAACATGGTTTTGTCTTTAAACAAATTTCCTCCCTTTACCTATGTACGCCTTAGATATTACGATAATTTTAGTGACTCTGATCTTTTTCCGTTGAGAATTATAAAATAGGGCTCACTGTCCCTGTTCTTTGTTTCTTCTCCCACTCTCTTTGAGATAACATGTTTACGCTTTCGTGGCGTGCTTGTGCGAGTGATAACAATAATTATCACGGAGCAGCTTTAAAACTGGAATGGGCCGAAAGAGGTGTGCAGGTTTTGCGGGCCCAATAATTTCAAGTCATCCGTATATAAATATAAATTAATACATTATTGCGTTAACGAGAGAGGAAAACGAGAGTTTTCCATTTGAAAGCTGTCGTCACATGTCCCCTACATTTTCAAGAGTTGGTTAAGGTCAGACACATTCATTTGCCTAGTTATTATCATTATCGTCTCATCAGTTGAATAGGTAAAGACAAAAGTATGTGGAGGAAGCCAAAAATACATCGCACATGAAATGTACACACAAGTGCGGAGAGAGACTCATCATTTTCAATGGATAGTCTTTCGTGGCGGCTGTTGTCTTCACGTTTTGTCGCCGTCTAGAACAAAAGGTTCTCATTTCGTCTAAAGACATGTAACACTTATTAAAACATTCTTTGAGGGAGAAAAAGGTAACATTTATTCCCAAGGTATAGGTCATTTTCTCTTCGTGGTGTAAATGGAGTCTCGCCTTTTCCTTTAAGGAGCCATCATCCCCCTGCTAGCCCCAATAATCCGAAAATCTTTAATGTGTGACCTAACCCACTCCTTCAAATCCACACGGAATCTGAGAGAGATCTGTATGTGATCCCTAAAATGTTTATGTTGCCACATTAAAAGTATCAAATTTAATGTCCTTTCCTTCAACCCCAGAAATAATACTAATCCGAAAACAAGCGGTTGAGCACAATGGGAAGATGTGTGCTCCAATCATAATGATAATACTTTGAGCCAAAGTATGTGTGCCCATCCCTTCTTAGCGCGATTAGCTTTTAAACTTCTTACGGCACAACTTGTCAAGACGAAGAAAATAAAAAGTACAGCGTTGACATGGACTTGCCACCAGAGCCTAAATATACGCAACTCGAGATGTTTGATGCATTGCGTTAATGGCTATTGTAAATCTCAATTACTTACCTTTTTCCTCTTTCGTCTTCCGTTTGTGGAGTGCTGAGAAATTGCATCACTCAATCTTTTGGGGAGACATTAAATATAAATAGAATGCCAAGATATTGTGAGAAGCACGGAAGAAATTGGTATCTTGTTAACAGCAAGTCTCGTTTAGATTTCGAAAGACGACTGGAAATCCTACTATTGGTATACATGGTGTACGAGAGTATCTTTATGATATAGGCTTTATGTGCGTTTACAACCTACGGCACACGGTCTGTGCTTGTCGTCTGCTCTCAAAATTACTATCAGACCAAAGCGTCATGTCGTGCAGATACTCTAATGTCAATAATGTGTAAAGTAAAACCGCAACCAATATCGGTATCAAGCAAGTGTACTAATTTCTCAAAACATGCATTATTTCTTTGCAAGCAGGAAAACAAGGTTTTTATGCAGATACTCTCCATATCAATTTGCTACCGCCGACAACTGGGATGCAGCAGCGGAGACAAGGAAAACTGTGCAATCTAGAGCGTATCGATACACGTATTGGGTCAGTGAGAATCAGCAATTCACAATTCTGGTATTAGACATGTTAACCTAGTAGACGGATGTAATGAAGGGATTAAGTCGGAGAATGATGGAAGGCTCCTCGAAATGCACTGGTGTCTCGTCTTTATAACGTTCAAAGAGAAAAGGTGTATTTGGATACTCAGTTTTTTGGGGGGTTTTTATCAAACAATTTTACTGTTCTGATAATGGCAACGACGACAGTACGAGCGGTACAAACTTTAAATCCATAACCCGACCGTCGTCGTTGTCCGTTTTGTTACGATTTTACACACATTTCCCCGACGTCTGACTTGGCACTGGGCACAAGGCTTACATCCTAACGTTTACTCTAAAATGTGTCAGTTTTTAAAAAGTGTTGTGACCCTCTCGTCGTCGTACATGCATATATTACTTATGCTTACACTTTTTGTTAAACAAATTGGACTCTCAATGTTTACATTCTGCTCTTTTGTACTAGCACGATATGCACGAGCACCTGCTTTTTACTTGTTGTATCACTTCTGTACAGGGCTTACTGCGCAAGTGATGATGTCGTGTTGATAAGACTTCCATTAGCAGAACAATATCGTTATGATAAAAGTGATTCTATAAGGCAGCGAAGAGTACAATGTCAGCTCTTTTTTCTCTCTAATAAAGAAAGCTCAGGAGGCAGACACACACACCAGTTTGTTATTGCTAATGGATCAAGCAATTTTTACGCTGGTGATATAGTTCACACAATGTTGTAAAAATCGTGTAAGCTCTTTTGTACACAAGCATTTTAAATGGTCCCAGATCACCTTTCGGTTGGTCCTTGTGTGTTTGGTCATTTTCAAAAACTCTTTATCACACAAAGGACGGTGTGCCGGCACATTAAAAGAGGGAAGGCAGGTGATCTGCATGTCGGTTTCGATACATACAAAAAACACACGTAGTAAACGATATTCAAAGGATTGTGTTAGTTAATGTAGCCCAAAAAAATCGACTCGTGTTCTTCTTTAACCGGCTTGTCACCGCACAGCATTTAACGTTCTTTTAAAATCCACAATTATGTAAGCTCCCTTTGATTCGGCATTTCAATATGTATAAATATATCAAAAGATATATATAGAGATATACTTTCAAATGAGAATGTTGAATGAACTCAACAGTCATGTTTAGAGCGCATACCATATAATTTAACTGGAAAATCGCCAAGCTCTCTGTACAAGATTATCAAAGAGGAAAATCAACGCTTTTTAATCCAACATGTTCGACGAAGGTGAAGGCATGTGTTTTCTAAACATTTTTTTGCCTTTGAGCTGTACATTGACGAAGTACAAGGAAGAAGAAAGTTACCATTTGTGCTGAGACCGATTATGATGATGATCGTATGTGAGAAATGTCATAATTTTATGAACATTATATTTGGGAACAGGCTGGTCTTTTATGTGCATACGAATGTATGACTACACGTGATCATAAAAACCTGGAAAGCAGTCGTTCAATCACGCGATCTCAAAGGAGGAATTAGCAAACTGTTCACATTGCATGTTCTACCATTTTGTCCAAAAAACTGGTTCTTAACCACCGTAATTCGTTTGTAGACAATGGTTTGACTTGATATTTCTATCGAAATGGTAATCCAGCGTTTCCACATGCGTGGAATAAACTTATCACGAAAATTATTGAAGGGAGAGCCCTTTGCCTAATCATCCAGTCACATGTTCGTACGTAATACATATTATAGACCTTTAGTCTAAATTCGTTGCCACAATGCCACCACACCATATTTATGCAAATGAGTTTCCCAAGAAAGAGAAAAAATTCCCTTCGTTAGTTTCACGATGATGATGGCCTATTTCATTGCAAATATATAAAGTTTCACGATACACAAAGATGGATTCGTATTATCAACCGTATGCACACCTCTGGGGCATGAATACGTATAGCCATTAATGGATTTCTGAGAAGAAAATGTATATTTTTATGAGTGCCCGAACGCACCTACATTTTCATGTGTAATAGGAATTTAATACGATTCTAAACTGTGATAAATGGCTCATTCTGCATCCCAAATATGGTCGCATGCCGCGCGCGTTAACAAGGAGCAAGGATTACTGGTTTTTTAGTGAGAAACTTACTTTACACACACACAAAAATATATATCGTTCTCTTCCTTGTAAACCTTTCTTCATTCCTTTTCTTCTCTGTATGAACCTCAATTATTGAGAGCAAAATGGCATGTGTGGCATAGCATGACACGAAGACAGAACCTGCCGTTCTTTTTATTACATATCCTCACCTGGGAACACAAGGTGTGTGAGTAAAGTTATTTGGCAGACGGAGCTACACTTTTAGAGCAGGAGAGGTCATTAAAAATCATTCATATTTTTCCTCTGCATACAAAAAATTTCCCCAAAAGGGCCATTTGTACGTAGGAAGAAGATTGATTGATGGGCAGAGTTGAAATGTAAAAAGCTTCTGGCTGTACACACTACGCGCATATAATCCCACAAAATATACTTTGTGGGACTTTTGACTACCGATCTCGTTCATCTGTGATCACACTTGTACGCCTTACAAATATGCTATTATTTATTATTAATGTTCTCCCTCGGCTCAGCCGCTGACCAGTAATAACGCGAACACATTCCATCATATTACTACAACGGTGTAATATAGAGAAAGTACATGATTTTTTTCGCAAGCAATAAACGCAACAGGAGTAAGTGGCTGTCACGAAAGCTTGGAAATGTGTGTGATTGAGTGAGTGACTCTACAATTGTGTAAAAAGCTGAGGTATTTGAATTGAGAGAGAGATGCCAGGGTTTGAGACATGAGAGGAGGAAGGATTGTAACAAGTATGAACTCATGTTCTTCCATAATAAATGATTAGTTGTGGACAAGAAATGAGTTGGAGAGAATGAGTATTTATTTAATCCTTAGAATGAGAGAGAGATACGTGGACGAGAGTAAAATGTCAAGATTATAATAGAGGACATGTGTTCGAATCAAATGATTGCATGAAAAATCAACCACAGCTCCTACAAAGTGGACATGGAAAGCAAGACGAATGAATGTATGAGCTGTTCAACTCCAGTAAAGTAAAAGTACCTTATATATTCATTGGTGGTATGTGAACACATTACACATTCTTTTTTTGTGTGCTCTTTCGTCTCCTGCTGGCATAATGTTGCCAAGAAGCTGTGTGACTCGGGCGAGATCAGGCTACTATTTGTGAGTTTTTTTGTTGTTCGGAGCAGATATAGCCTGTCTCTGTGTGTGCGTTTTTTTCTTCTGTGTTGTGAGTTGAGAGAGTCTGTCAATACATCCCAAGTCATCTCATTAGTCATCTTCATGCACTGATTGACAATGATAAGGCAAGTTATATGATGGGCCACCTAATTGGAAGCCTATGACATGCATGCCTTGCGTCTCGTGTGTGCATATATGGAGTTTGAGGAAAAAGGTATCATATGACTGACTCGTCGCAGAGACGAGTTTCATGTATGTCTTTAGGCATAATAGGTCTGGCGTGGAGTTAGCGACTGTCTAGTCAGAGAAGAAAAGATAACATTTTTAGTTCCAGTTAGTTACTCCGAAAAAATACGCTCGGATGTTGGGCACATTACTTCAATGATTTCAGTTTGAAGAGAACGAGAGAGCGAGATTTTAAAAAAAACAGTACTGTTTGTTTCAAAGGAGGAGAAAAAAACGGGAAAAAATGTTCGACAACTGGGGGGATAAGGTTAAAAAATGATGATGATGGCAAGAGTTGTCTTGTTCCAACAGATAGTTAGTAATCATTAATGCACCCGTTGACAATTGGTATTTGTCATATAAGGGCTGGGATAGCCCAGGAGAATGTAGAGGTAGTCTCCTTGTTTGAATGTGTAGCAGAGATACTAAGATCTCTGCCTTTGCGAGAAAGATAATTGAGAGAATGGGACTCGTG